>JAJKFI010008653.1:0-23260 GCA_029204185.1 Lerista edwardsae
AACCATAAATCTCACCAACATGGTGTGTCTGTTTCTCTCACAATGTTCATTTAAAAAAAAATTGTTAATCACAGTAGGTGATTGAGGGTGCAATCCTAACAAAAAAAAAAAAATCCAAGTCTGCAAAATGATAAAACCAGTTTCTAACACTTCATTCACTGTGTCATGACTGTGGTTGCATCTGCTGACACTATACGACTGATCTCACTAGTACAATTTTAAACTGTTTATAATATATAATTGAAGTGCATTAAAATGTACTGTCAGAATAAGAACGTATAACAGCACTTTCTGAACTTTTCCCTTGGAATAAACAAAATCAGCAAACAAAAAATTAAAAACAACTTCTCTTCATGACACATCTTCATTCTTGTAAGAACACACAGAATTGTACAATTCCTTGAGGACTGCTGCAAGTTCGTAAAGCATTTAATGTGGAATAGGGTGGGATAAAATTTCACTCCACTATGAGCACAGCATCCAGTTCAGCTAATCTCCACTGAATCTTCAGTTTTCTATTTGAAAAGAAAAATGTGGATGCATGCATGATTTCGTACTTGTGTTTCTCTGGATTACAGCCAATTTCTTCCATAACTCATGTACTGTATTTCTTACCGTTCTGACTTGAAATCTTCCCTTCTGGACATGGGATGCAGTCGTAGCAGCAAAAGGGCTCCCCCTCCTTCGCTTTCTTTCTGGAACCAGGAGGGCAGCTCTCGCTACATACAGAAAGTGGCTGGACCTATTTCAGAAATGAAAAACAGGCAATGATGCTCCAGAGGATGATGCTATTGGAACTCTGAAGACTCCTGGACCTCTCCATATGTTCCACAAGGAACATGAGAGCCTCAAACCTTTAGCTCTTAATATGGCAGTAGCTATTGGATTGGTGGAGTGACAGAAGCTTGAACCCAGTCATGCTTTAAAAATAAATGGCATAGTGTTTAGGCTGGTACACCCCTGCATCTGACTGACACAGAAATTGAGTGATTAAGGATGCTGGGGGAGGGGGGTTTGAGATGGTGCAGGGAGTGGGGCAGAAGCACTAGGGGATGTCAACCCACCCCAGGCATCATCAGAATGGCTTTTATGTCAATCAACTAAAAACAAAATAAACAATTTACACTTGTGGACCTTCGTTTGTTCCCACCATTAAACCTCGCATTTTATCAGCACTGAGCACATTCTGATGAAATTATCATCAAGACAAGATTCTATATGCTTGCAGAACAGAAAGAAGTCCCAAAATCCTGATCCTACCTGGTTAAACCAGCTGTGCCACATTATGGAAATCTCACTGATGGTAAACTCTTGGCCTGGAGGAGCCTGAGGGTCCACACTCCCAACTTTCAGTCGATGAAAGGACTGGTTGACGGAGATAATCCAGTTAGTAACATCAAATCCAGCGACTAACACCTTATCTGAGTTGAAGAAAATCTGTTCGCCAACACTGTTGTTAAATGAGACCCCTCTTAGGAAGTGATGGACCTAGATTGGGAAAGGAAAGCAACAATTTATATGAAAATATTATATTTGTATTTAAAACTATTAAAAAGAGGGCACCAGTCTTCAGCTCGGAATACATGTATGAAACATTAGAAGTTGGAATAGGGAAGCAATAATTTGAGATTTATTGGTTAGAGACAAGCCTCTAATGATGTAAAAAAGAGGAACAATGTAGCATGAATGTCAGGTGTAGGGAAAAAAATGGGCTTATGGTGATTCAGCATCAATAATGAAACCAGCCAGAACAGAAGAGCATAAGAAAAGTCTTGCTGGATCAGGCCAAAGGCCCATCTAGTCCAGCTTCCTGTATCTCACAGTGGCCCACCAGATGCTTCAGGGAGCACACAAGACAACAAGATGCAGCATGCCGTTGCCATTCCCTTGTAACGGGCACTCTGAGGTAACTTTTGGCATTCTGAGGTGACATCTGGCATTCTGAGGTAACTCTGGCATTCTGTTGTAGGGTGGAAAATTTAGCTAAATGCTTAAAATGGAAGGAGTGCAAATATATAAAAGCATAAGAAACTTTGAAGAGCCCTGCTGTTGAACCCTCCTATCTCAGAGTGGCCCAACAGATACCTCAGGGATCACACAAGAAATCAGATACATCTATCTCACTACCACTCCCCTACCTCTGGCATTCTAAGGTAGCCTATTACCCTTGGACCACCTCCAAGCAAGACACCAGACTGAGGTTGGGGGTTAACTTCATGAAGCACAAGTCGTGAAACTTATTGAACACACAGTCCCTCCCTCACCTACCTAGTAGAGCAAGGCAGGAAGAGAAAAAGTATATGTGTTCAAACCTGTGCATGCATGATTTTGTATGCAGTAATGTGAAGGGGAATTGTACAGGGGTCAATTTCAATATGAGGATGCTGAACCATCCTACCTGCCACAGCTGTTGATTCTGAAGGTCCAGCCCCGTTTTTTCTAACATTCCTCTGTGATAGTGTCTAGATGTGAACATAGCATGAAGCGCATGGGCCAAAACATGAACACTGCTGTAGATGCTGTAGCTGTGACCTGTCATGCTCATTTCAAAAGAAGCCCCAGGAAGGCTCTCCAGCTTCTCGTCTCCCATGCAAATCTCTCCATTCGCCTTGCCTACACCAAGACTTGGGAATACACAGCCAAATGTGTGTTGCCAGAAGTCACTAATAAAACCATCTCCTGTTGTGCTGAAAGGATTTCGACTCTCAACAAAGGGCTTGAACCCTGGTGGATCACTGGAGTGAATTGTGAAGGCGATAGCCCCGTGGAATGTTTCTGCTTCCCATGTCCTTTGATAACCATATGATGTAAGATCCATTTGGGCAGTCATGATCCACACTTTGCCTTTTGCTTCATTTGTCATATCTTCCTGATTTGATACAAATGGCAGCCATCGCAAAAGCACCATGGAATAAGTGTCTCCATAGGTGACCAGGACATTGGCATTGCTCTCCATGACTTTATCATGTATTTTGGCCCCCTCTTGCATCATGTCCAAATAGTCACTGACATACGCAATTTTAGGACATCGCTCTGTGAAGGCGAAACAGATACCACTCTGGGAAAATACTGGCAGCACCATTCGCACAAATCTTTCTCCATCATCATCATCTGTTGTAAGAAATCCAATCCACGTCCAGCTGAAGTGCAGCAGTAAAGAGAGGATCCCTTCATACTGAAGAGATTCCTTAGGGGTCATCTGATAGAAGGGGAGTCCTGGGGTTTTATCATTCATCACAGGAGCAGGGCCATAGATGAGCTGAAAAAAGAAGTGATTGGAAGCAGAACACAGCGGGTTACATTTAGAGTGCAATCCTAAACTGGAGTTAAAGGTAAAGGTTTCCCCACGACCAAATGGTCTAGTGCACGGAACACCGTTATCTAAACTGGAGTTAGGGTGGCATAAAATACGGCCACCATAAATCTTGTGTGGACCACTTTTGGAGTCAGGGAGGATGGCTCACGTCTGTGTGCTGGCCTCTCTGACTTAGGAAGTGGTCCAAACATACTTTGTGGTGGCCTTTGTGCTGGCCAAGCTTTGCTGGCTTAGCTTATGCCGGCCTATCTCAGTTTAGGATTGTGCCCTCAGAATTGGTGACTCTGAATGGATTGGAGGGGTTAGGGTTCCCTTTTCTTGGTATTCAGTAGGCTAGAGCAAATGGAGGGGGCAGCAAGGAGTTTGACTTCCTATTGCACTCAGCTAAGCATTTGGAGAATTTTTTTGAGGAATTGGAAGGTTGGCAGAGAGATAACTGGCAAGGTGGGACAAGTATCTCCATGGTCCTTTGCAGGAGAAGTTTTGAGAGCTCATCCTTTCTAGGCAGAGGGCAAGTTCATCTAAGCCCTGAAAATTTACCAACACCTCTTTTTTTTTCCTTTTTACATTTAAAACAGACAAGCAAACAACTATACCAAAAAATAAAAAAAAATTGGAATATGCAAAGCAAGCATGGAGTAATACATAGAAATTCCTTACATTGTATACAATATTACTTATTGCTCACATTAAAAATTGTGTATCTTAGACAGCCTCTTATTAATTCCTTTACTACTACCTTCTATTTTTTTTATCCAGTTTTTCAGCATTGGTGCAGCCGTGCCAACAGGGCATGTGCTGCATCCTGCAGTAGGGAGACCTCCTCCAGGTAAGGGAACATTTGGGCCTTTTCCTCAGGGCTGCATTGTTGCTGCACCAGCACTGGAAAAGTGATAGGGATGGGCTCTCAATCTCCTTAGCATTTATTGTAACCCCCGGCCACATCAAGATGGCTTGTCTGGGCATCAGACTAATGCATAAGTCTCCAGAACTGGCCTCTGAGGACTCCCCATCTGGCCCACCCACATCTGGCCCAGCCAACAGGAGAATACAGCAATCTTCACCTTGCAAAGGCTTGGGAACTTCCATGCAAGCCTGGTCCATTTGTGAGTTTTGTTTTCCCCTTTTGGGAACAACTTAGAAGTACCTGGCCTTTCTGCTTCCTGGCCCTCAGATTTCAGCCTCGGTTTCTGCTGTTTTAGAGTGGGGGTGTCTTATGATGGGGGGTGCAACTCCCCTCCCCTGGTGTAGCTGCTGCTGCCGCCACCAGCCCAGATTCAACACAACAAAGGGAGCTCCTGGGCAAAACCCCCTCTTAAAAGAGAGCCAAATGAAAGAAGTAAAAACCCAATTTTATTAATGTACATTAAAAATTACAAATAAAACTACAGAGGCTCTGTATCATAAAACCTGAATTAAAATAACAATAATCAATTCCTCTGTTTAACTTAAGTGAGAGGAACCCAGAAAGGACAAGAAGAAAAAGAACACCTATAGGATCTTTACCTTACTAACTACAACCAGCCTCCACAGCAACTAGTGAGGCTAACCTTCCATGAGAGCAGTAAGAGGGTTCTGTTCCTTTAGGCTTTTATCTCTATCTCAATAAACTAATCACCCCCACCTGAACCATTTACTCTCGAGTAGTTCTCTTTCAACTTACAAGGTTCCCATGAAACCACAATTTCATGACAGGGTGGGAGGGGCGCTGCCATGCAAGCCTAGGTCCATTTGTGAGGAGAAGACCACCTGCGGCTGGATTGCCTCAGGTTGGGGGTTGGCTGCAAAAAACAGTGTGTGTGTGTGTGTGTGTTTTGTAACACGGCAATAGATGGGGGAAAAGGATGTATTGACTGAACTGCAGGGGCCTTATTTGCAAAGTGGGGGAGGAGAACCTTGTTACGCACCCGAAAACATGCCGGCTGGGACCCCAAGTCCCAAGCCCATGAAGCACATTGCCCGGCATGCGTAGCAGAGTAAACAGCTCTATCGCTTGCTTTTCTGCAGCTGCGGCGAAGGGAGTCACAGACACACTTCTTTGGCATAGATAAAACTGCATTTGAAGATTGTGAATAGTCGGTTTCCAGTCAAGGTCACATTCCATCAAGGCAAAGTCAGCACAACAGCTTACATCAGATAGTTCTTACAGTATGACGATATCGGGCAGCAGTTCCCCCTCCTCTGGTTATGACCCACAATCGGACTGGGGGACTGCGTCTGCTTAAGTACAGATTCCTTCACTTCCCACCAATCAGGGCCCTGGGCTGAGCCGCCATAGAGAACGTGTGAAGGATCACGTCTCCTTCACACACAGGTGGACTCATTAGTCTCAGGGAAGTTGCAGGAAGGTGCACTTAGTTTACTGGCCTGGTGCCATTAACATTGACCAGAGATGGAAGAGAGATTCGAGGCCTGTGCCATTCTGACCAAATCGTAAGAAACCTTGCCCACCTGCCTGCCCATAAGGGGCTTCCTGTCAGTGTGACAGGAGGGGGCCCAACATACCTGAAAGCCCAAGGGCCCGGCCAGGGGTTAATATGGCCCTGCTCCTACCTGTGGAACTTTATAGCGATCCAAGATGGTTGCCACATAAAGGGATATGACGCTGTCCAGTCCGCCGATGACTGCTGTCAGACCACTCTGGACACCACATTTGTAGTTGGGGGCAAATCTCTCCAATGTGGACAGAAGCAGCATAGTGGCATGAAAAGTCCATTTTGCATTGAAATGGCTGTCATAGATGTGGAAGCCCAAGGTGAGATTGGGGAGGATCTGGGAATTGTCATTGATCTCCATTATAGCAAATGCCAAAGCTAAGATGTGCTGATAATTCTTTGGCACTACCCTAGAAGAAGAGCCACATGTTTGCATCATAAGGATATTCTACACATAGTAAAATTAACATCATTGCGGACTACATCGTCATTATTTGCTATGCATTTACAATTGTATACTGTCAAAAGGTATATACGCACACAACAAAACAAAAGAATTATTTATAATGCCATTTGTATACTTACTTCCTTGAGACACTCTTTAGCCTAAAGTGCTCTAGGCAAGAGTCAACAACTAAGCAATACCAGGCTGCAATCCTATCCACACTAACCTGGGAGTAAACCCCCTTGACTCTAATGGGACTTACTTCTGAGTAGTCACAGCTAGGTTTGGGCTCTCAGTATACTTCAGATCAGGCTACTTCCTCAGCAAGATATCTATTGTGATTAGTGCCTTGGACACATGTTATGTACAACATGGTTGTAGGTTTGTACAAACATTACAACAAGTATACAACATGTAGAAACATTACAAACATGTACAAACATTAGAATTGTACAAGAACACAAAATCAAATATTTCATGTCATGTTGCCATTTAACTTTATTATTACTACTAGCTTTTTGTTACCCGGCGTTGCCCGGGCAACAAAATGATCTTCCAGAGTTTATGAGTTTTGCACCCCTTCTCACTCCCCCATGCTGACAGGGGCCTAACCCGGACTCCAACCCCGTCAGGAGCGTCACTGCTCACCTTGGTGACCCCGGAAACTACAGTTGTGATGCCGATTTTGGCCATTTTTGACCGTTTTCACAGGGGCCCCCTGCACACCTGACCCCCGGGTGTTTGTCGCCAGGCCGCAAGGCACGTGTGTGCCGAGTCTGGCGCCAATTGCTCCAGGTGTTCCAGCATGGCATGGGGGACATCTTGTTTCGCACCCCTTCCCACCCCCCATGTTGAGGGGGGGCGAACCCGAACTCCCACAGCGTCGGGAGCGTCGCCACTCGCCTCGGCGACCCTGGAAACTATGGATCTGACACCAATTTTGTCTGTTTTCAACCGTTCTCACATGGGGGCCCCCACGCACTCGCACCCGCAGGGGCACTAGGGGGGCCTGACCCCTGCAGTGTTTGTCACCAGGCCGCAAGGCACGCCTGTGCCGAGTCTGGCTCCAATCACTCCAGGCATTGCAGTGGGGCATGGCGGACGTCTTGTTTCACACCCCTTCTCGCCCCCCACACCGAGGGGGGCCTGAACCCAGACTCCAACTGTGTCGGGAGGATCACCGCTCATCTCGGCGACCCCAGAAACTACGGACTCGATGCCGATTTTGGCCATTTTTGACCATTTTCATGTGGAGACCCCCGCGTACCCCCACCCCTGGGGGCACTAAGGGGGTCTTCCCCCGCAGTGTTTGTCGCCAGGCCACAAGGTGTATGCATGCCAAGTTTTGTGTCGATCGGTCCAGGCATGCCAGCAGGGTATGGTGGAAGTTGTGTTTCGCAGCCCAAACCCGGACTCCAACGGCATTGGGAGCGTCGCCACTTGCCCCGGCGACCCCGGAAACTATGGATTCGATGCTGTTTTTGGCCGTTTTCGACAATCTTCACATGGGGATCCCCGCATATCCCCACCCCCAGGGGCGCTAGCGGGGTCTGTCCCCCACAGTGTTTGTCGCCAGGCTGTAAGGCATACGCATGCCGAGTCTGGCGCCAATCGCTCCAGGCGTCGCAGTGGGGCATGGCGGACGTCTCTTTTTGCACCCCTTCTTGCCCCCCACGTTGGGGGGGCGAACTCGAACTCCCAGAGCATTGGGAGCGTCACTGCTCATCTCGGTGACCCCGGACACTGTGGATTTGATGGCGATCTCAGCCATTTTTGACCGTTTTCACATGGGGACCCCGGTGTACCCCCACCCCCGGGAGCACTAGGGGGGCCTGACCCCCACAGTGTTTGTGGCCAGGCTGCTAGGCTTCCACATGCCAAGTTTGGTGCCAATCGGTCCAGGCGTTCCAGCAGGGCATGGCGGATGTTGTGTTTCGCACCCCTTCTTGCCCCCCACATCGAGGTGGGGCCAAACCCAGACTCCAACAGCATCGGGAGCATTGCCGGTCGTCTTGGTGACCCCGGAAACTATGGACTCAACGCCGATTTCGGCCGTTTTCGGCCATCTTCACACGGGGACCCCTGCATACCCCCACCCCCAGGGGTACTAGTGGGGTCTGCCCCCCGCAGTGTTTGTTGCCAGGCCTCAAGGCATACACATGCCGAGTCTGGCGCCAATCGCTCCAGGCGTTCCAGCATGGCATGGCGGACGTTGTGTTTTGCACCCCTTCTTGCCCCCCACGTCTATGGGGGGCCAAATCCAGACTCCAATGGCGTCGGGAGCGTCGCCGGTCGTCTCGCTGACCCTGGAAACTATGGACTCAAAGCCAATTTAGGCCATTTTCGGCAATCTTCACACGGGGACCCCCGCGTACCCCCACCCCCAGGGGTGCTAGGGGGCCCCGACCCCCGCAGTGTTTGTCGCCAGGCCGCAAGGTGTATGCATGCCAAGTTTCGTGCCGATCGCTCCAGGCATTGCGGAGCCTATGAGAAACACACACACACACACACACACACACACACACACTTCTTTATATATATAGATTTGCCTGTAAACCGCTTTGTGAACTTTGTGTTGAAAAGCAGTATATAAATACTACAGATTGATTGATTGATTGATTGATTGATATATCCATATCCTGCCTTTCCAGTACTGCTGGTAACATCAGGATGAATAACCACATATTGAGAACGTAATCCAAACCTAGAGGTAGATCAGCACAGTTAGGCCAGCAAAGTTTGGCCAGCAGAAGGGACACCGTCAAGTATGTTTGGACCACTCTCGGAGTCAGAGAAGCCAGTACACAGACCTGCACCATTCTCCCTGACTCCGAGAGTGATTGAAACGTGCTTTATGGTGTCCCTGGTGCCAGCCAAACTTTGCTGGCTGAAGTGTGCCGGCCTAACTCCAGATTAGGACTGCGCGCTAAAATACAAGAGAGAAAAAGTAAGAACCATGCAAAAAGATGCACTGAAATATTACAATAATCAAAAGATTAGTCAAACTCAGAAAGCCATCCAAAATAAGTGTGTTTGAAATGCCCATTTAAAAAAACCAATCACAAGTGGATGGATTTCTACAGCGTTGCTCAGAGGAAATAAACTGCTATATTAGAACCTGCTTGTGTCACAGTTTCTCAAACTATGGGTTGGGACTCATTTGGTGGGTCACAACCTGATGTCAGGTGGGTCACGGAAAGCTGGGAATAACCATCTTGGAAGCTGCAGATCCTACCCATGCAATGTTCTTTTTGTGAGTGTTAACAGTTTGAATTTTCAAGTGAGAGTTTTTAAATTTTATTTTGAGTTCAGGGCTTTTACATATCAGTTTCTTACTTTCTGTCAGGGACATTTCATGGTTGTGCAATTGTTGCAGTCCAAGAACGTCAGTTTGCATTCCAGGAGTGTCATTTGACTATGTTTCATTGATGGCACTTAAGAACATAAGAAGAGCCCTGCTGGATCAGGCCAAAGGCCCATCTAGTCCAACTTCCTGTAATCTCACAGTGGCCCACCAGGTGCCCCAGGGAGGCATGAGACAACAAGATGCTTGCATGCTGTTGCCACTCCCTTGCACCTGGTACTCCTACTACTAATGTAAGGAGGTTGCACGATCCATCATGGCCTATAGTCCAAGATGGACTTTTCTTCCAGAAATCCATCTAATCCCCAATTAAGGCATCTAGCCCAGATGCCATCACCACCTCCTCTGGCAAAGAGTTCTACAGATTAACTACCCGCTGGGTACAAACGTAATTTCTTTTATCTGTTTTAACTCTCCCAACCCTCAGTTTCAGCAGATGCCCCCTGGTTCTGGTGTTTTGAGAGAGGGAAAAGAACATCCCTCTATCGACTCTATCCCTTCCGTGCATAATTTTGTATGTCTCAATCATGTCCCCCCCTCAGGTGCCTTTTTTCTAGACTGAAGAGCCCCAAACGCTGCAGTCTTTCTTCATAAGGGAGGTGCCCCAGACCCGTAACCATTTTTGTCGCTCTCTTCTGCACCTGTTCCAGCTCCACTATGCCCTTTTAGAGGTGTGGTGACCAGAACTGTACACAATATTCTAGATGTGGCCTTACCATTGATTTGTACAATGCTATAATAATTTTGGCTGTTTTATTCTCAACCCCTTTTTTTAATTTCCACAAGCATGGAATTGGCCTTCTTAATTGCTGCCGCAAACTGGGTCGATACCTTCATTGAATTGTCCACCAGCACCCCAAGATCTCTCTCTTGAGCTGTCACAGACAGCTCAGAACCCATAAGCCTATGGGTGAAGTTTTGGGGTTTTGCCCCAATGTGCATCACTTTACACTTGTCTACGTTGAAACTGCCCATTCCCCCAACTTGGAAAGATCCTTCTGGAGCTTCCTCCTTAATGATGCCACTTCCAGCTATGACATCACTTTCAGGTTAATGACATCATTTCCGGTGGGTCCTGAGATAAGTGCCATTCTAAAAAGTGGGTCCCTATCTAAAATGTTTGGGAACCACTGGCTTACGTTACTGAACATTATCTTCACTATAGACATATCCACCCTGATATACCTCTGATACTCTAAGACATCTCTCATACATCTGAAGATACCTGGGATTCTTCATTCCATTAATGGAGCCGTTTGGATTTTGCTTCTAAAAAGCAGGGTATCAGAACAATGAATGAAACAAATAGATCATGAAAGCG
Source organism: Lerista edwardsae (assembly GCA_029204185.1). NCBI lineage: Eukaryota > Metazoa > Chordata > Lepidosauria > Squamata > Scincidae > Lerista > Lerista edwardsae. Next base: position 10,882 of record JAJKFI010008653.1, read on the forward strand.
TAAACAAAGAAAAAAATGACTGCTTACAGAAGATCTTCAGACACTGCCTGTGGAGGGTCTTCAAGGAAGGTTTCCGGTGGGTCCTGAGATAAGTGCCATTCTAAAAAGTGGGTCCCAATCTATAATGTTTGAGAACCACTGGCTTATGTTATTGAACATTCTCTTCACTATAGACATATCCACCCTGATACACCTCTGATACTCTGATAAACCTCTCATACACACTGAGGAATCCTGGGATTGTTCATTCCATTAATGGAACCGTTTTGATTATGCTTCTGAAAAGCAGGGTATCAGAACAGTGAATGAAACAAATAGATCATGAAAGCGTAAAGAAAGAAAGAAATGACTGCTTACACAAGATCTTCAGACACTGCCTGAGGAGGGTCTTCAATGAAGGTTAGCGGTTTCGCCATTATGTCAGTCAGAGTCGCGATGCCACCAACAATCAGGTCTCCTGACTGATGATACTTGTGGAGTGGAGGGTGGGGATCATGGACGTGGCAGTGACCAAGGTACGCAACGCACAGTGTGTGTGGAAGCAGCGCTAGAAGCAGGACCACCAAGACCACCATTTTCATTACAAGTCCCTTCTCCAAATAGATTTCCCTGTTCCAATTTCTGACTGCTTGTTCCATCCACTGAGGCTTGAAATCTGGAGTATAGAATGACTGAAAACTATGTTTACCAGTATGGGGGTGGCCTATAAGCAGGTGGCAATGGATGCAGAGCAATAGTAATAGACAAATTATACTAATTTATTGGGATCATTGACAAATGCATCATGTTCATTGTCCATGATGAATCATCCTGTTAGTCCACGTTGCCCCCACATAGTCCTTTTTGACCCCCTAGTCCACATAGACTTCCACATGGTCTTTTTGAGATCAATCTGTCCAGTAGGAACATAGGATGTTAACGCACAACCAGCTTTAGGCTGGTTCAGACCAGTGGTCCAGACCAGCTTCTATTGTTGACATTGTGCACTATTTCAGTTAGGTCTTTTCTAGTCCTATCCAGAAACATCGCAGCACCAACCTGAGATTTTCTACAGAAGGAGTATCTACCACTGATTTCCAGACCCTTCTAAACACTGCAGTTCCTCCTACTGTTGATTCAGAACATGGAGATCCCATAGACAAAAACAGTGAAAATCGGTGGAGAATCTAAGTAAAGAAAATAGGAAAACAGTCGCCTATCTCCCCTAGGGAATTAGTATAAAAAGTTAGGCAGATGCAGATTTGCCTATCTCTAGTCCTGAGGACTTGTTCAGAATGGTACTGAGGAGACTTATAACATCCTTCCCAGACCGATTCATTTTGCTAGTGGCTGCGAGGAATCCACAGGGGTTTGGAGAAGCAAGAGAATTAATTACAGTCCTTTTGATAATGAAAGGGTGGCTGACGATCAATTCAAAGGTTTCTATTCCCTGTGGAATATGCCAAAAACTTTGTAGAACGTAGCAGGAAAATCGGGCATTAGCAGTGGTGTTCCTACAGAGGGGCAAAACCCTAAGTGTTGCAGAATCTGAGCTCCTGTGTAAGTCAGCCCCTGGCCTTCAGAGCCATTCCCTGACCCAAGACCAAAGCCTCAGAGCCAGCTCTGCAAGCAAATGGCTCCAGAGGTAGGGGAGGGCCCACGTTACACAGGAGGTCAGGCTCCTGCAACACTCGTGTTCTAGGGCTCAGGATTCGGCCCTCAGTATGGCCAGGGATTGTTACAGTGAAAGAACAGAAAAAGAGCAGTCATTGTAGTGTTTACTTTGAACAGGAAAAGGAACTGTATTTCTGGCTCAAGCAAAGCTCTGCTACCGCAGGATTTTATTTTATTTATTTATTTATTTATTTATTTCATGTATTTTTCTACTGCCTTTCTCCAGATTTCACTGGATTCAAGGCGGTTTACATGGGCAGGCTGTTCCTCAACCCTATTTTTCAATTGGGTTTTTTACCTTTATTGTTCTATGTACCACATTCACTGAACCCTCAATGTCTTTCCCTTTCAATGTGTGGTCATGATCCTGGCTGCACTCTTGCACCTTCTGAGCCTTCACCATCCACCACTTTGGCCAGTTCTTTTGTCAGCTGACTCCTCCACACTCCTCCCAATTCCTCCACAAGCTCCGTCCTCCCAATTCCTCCACAAGCTCCCACAAGGCCAATCCAAGCTCCCATCCAAGGCCAATCCAAGGCTGATCCTGCTGAGCATCTTCAGGCAAAGGCAACAGCTCAACCTCCAGACCACACTCAAGCCTTCCTCCTTTCTCCCACTGACAGGCTATTGAGGGAGGGCACTGGCTCGAGCGTTCTGTGGCGCAGTTTCGCTTCCCTCACAGGAGGCATTTTCTCTTGACCGTAGTTGCTATAAATAACCACGGAGGGTCCCTCAATTTAAGTCAGAATGGCAATTGAGTATTTATTGGGGAGAGGGGGGCCTCACCCCATTTTTCCCATCACAAGAGAAGGAGGCTGCCTGATCCAGTCCCTCAGCTAATGGCTAGGGAGGTTGTGAGCTCATCGTGAGTCACATGGTGGACAACTGGAAAGAGTTCTCCATTATGTCCCATTGTTGCCGAAAACTGGCACAAAAGGGTTTTCATTGCGGGGCAAGCATTTAAAACGGCAAGCAACCAAACAAGAGAGTATGAGGATCATCTTTATTGCACCTGCGCAGGCGGGCCAATCTCCCTGCTCCGCTTGCCAAGTAAAGCAGAAGAGCAAAGTCATACAATTCCAAATCATTTTTATATCCTTCCCCCCCCCAAGCTGCCACTTGGTGGAAAATTACTACACAGGGGCTACGACATGAGAAGCCCTGTGTCAATTGGGCCTTGAGAATATGCTGTGGCCATTCCGACAGGGGAGGAAGCTTTGCTGGCCTGTACCAGTTCCCTATCTATTGTGCAGAGCTGCTGTACTGGATGGAGAAGGTTGCAGGTGCGGGCGAGTGAGTGAAAACAGTGAGAGCCAAGAGACAGAAAGTGACATACTTCAGCAACTTTAGGCAAGAGACTTTAAGCAAAAGGCGCTATATGGCTGCACTTTGGTTCAATGGCAACACCACGATAGCAAGGGGTGAAAGTTCATCAGCTGCGTGTCAGGCACTGTTCCGGCTTTGCCGCAGCTTAGCAGCTTGCGTGAGGATCAGGCCTCTCATGTGAGCTGCAGGGCCCTGCAGGGCTCTTGCAACCACCTGGAGAGCCTGCAGGAGGAGGCTGCACACAATGAGATCTATGCTCTCCCCTCTGTGATTAGGTACTGTAGTGAAGCAGGAGTATCCAGGTAGTTACATGAAACGATGTAGGCTTACACAAAATGGGAATGCTAGTCTTCACACAATACATGCAAGTAGGTTTTGAGATCCCAGGAAATTTCCTCCTTGGCGTCCTCAGAACCTTTTTTTGACCAGATACAATTTAGCCCACGCATGTCCCTCTCATCGGGCCAGCTCCAACTCCCTGACTGGTGATGTTGTCCTTCAGAGCACGGGGAGGGGCGGATCAGGGGGGACTGGTGGTTCCCTCCAGGGCTGGATCATAGACTCCGTGTCATCTTCACCCACATTTTGAGAACGCAGGAAGTAAGAGAAATGGTCCCTCTGGCAGTTGCGTTCTGGGCTTCAGAGTGAAATTGAACTGGCAGGCCAAGCAAGCTGGTCTCCACTGTCTCCTTCACCCTGAAGCAACGAACAGCCTCCCCAATAGGGCTATTCAGATCTGTGCCAGCAGAATCCAAACGGCCTGTATTGGAGCTGACCGGGCTGGGCCTGGGGGTCAGGATCTGGCCTAAGTGCCAGATCCTGTTTCCATCCCCATCCCCAGGCCGGCCTTCCCTCAAGCCCTCCCACCCCCTTTCCATTTCACCCTCCCTCTGCCCTCTCCAAACCCCCTGGGCCAGACAAACTCAGCCAGCACTTTCTGCACTTACCAGTGGCCTCTGCAGGTGAGCAGGACTGGCTTGCCTAGGCCTGGACACCTTCCAGAGTGGCACAGACCTTTGTGATACTCCTAGGCCAGAGCAGAGGACATGCACTGCCCTGACTGCCAGGTAGGATTGTGCTCTTAGTTTTTAAGAGTTTTGTGATACCCTCCTTGCAATAACACCCTTGGAAGTCATAACCCATAGTTTGAGAACTCCTACTACACAAACGAGGGTATATATATATATGCCAACCTGGCAAATCGAACAAACATAACAATATGAGTAGATAAATAGGAACCACTTCTGTGGGAAGGTAACGCCGTTCCGTGCGCCTCGGCGTATAGTCATGCCGGCCACATGACCACGGAAGCTTGTCCTTGGACAAGTGCCATCTCTTGGGCTTAGAAATGGAGATGAGCACCGCCCCCTACATTTGATCACGACTAGATCATTTGGTCGTGGGGAAACCTTTACCTTTACTATACTTTATATGGTATGAGAATCTCTCACAAATACTCTGCAGCTGCCCACATGCGCGCTCTCTCTCACTGAGTGCGTGTGTGAGAAAGAGAGGGCAGGGGAACAATAGCACACTGTGCATGAAATGCTTCAGCCTTTTCTTCTTAGTTGTTCTCTGTTATTCAGCTCAGGTTTCAGTATAATGATGTAACATTTGGGGAACAAGATGCAACCCAAAAGACCCGCACCTGGCAAGGAAAGCCACAGTGAAGCTGATAAGGGCCAGGAAGCCCATGTAACCCAGGACATAGTAAAACATTTCATTTGAACCTTCATTACATTCCAATACAATTTTCTCAAGCACTGAGTGCTTGTCAGTGTCTGGGAAAGGAGGCGTAGTTGCCAGCCAGAAAATACAAATGCCAGTTTGAAGAAGGGAGCAGGAAAGAACGATGGAGGTGGCCAGTCTGGTCTCCACCCACTTCCTCATCCTGCTTCCAGGCTTGGTGGCCATGAAAGCCAGAACCACCGTGATGGTCTTTGCCAGCACACAGGAAACGGCTACTGAGAAGATGAGGTCAAAAGCAGCTTGTCGGAGGAGACACGTCACTTTTGTGGGCTGTCCAATGAACAGCAGTGCTGAAAGGAAGCAGAGCAGGAGGGAGAAGAGGAGGGCATAGGTGAGGTTCCTGTTGTTGGCTTTGACGATGGGGGTGTTGTGGTGCTTCATAAATATTTGTTGCACCCCAACTGTGAGTACAGAAAACAAACCAGTCAAACAGGCTAAGCAGAGTCCCAAAGGTTCTCCATAAGACAAGAAGCTTACAGTTTTAGGAACACACAAATCCTGTTGTTTGTTGGGGTAGTTTTCATCTGTGCATTTGTAGCAATCATTCATGTCTGGGAAAGAAAATGTATCACCTTAATCACAGAAACAAACCATAAATCTCACCAACATGGCGTGTCTGTTTCTCTCACAATGTTAATTTTTGTTACAAAAAAAAAAATTGTTAATCATAGTAGGTGATTGAGGGTGCAATCCTAACAAAATGAAAAAAACAAAGTCTGCAAACAATAAAACCATTTTCTAACACTTCATTCACTGTGTCATGACTGTGGTTGCATCTGCTGACACTATGCCACTGATCTCACTAGTACAATTTTAAAACTGTTTATAATGTATTGTTAAAGTGCATTGAAATGTACTCTCAGAATAAGAATGTAGAACAGCATTTTCTGAACTTTTCCCTTGGAATAAACAAAATCTGCAAACAAAAAAATTAAAAACACTTCTCTTCGTGACATATCTTCATTCTTGTAAGAACACACAATTGTACAATTGCTGTAGGATTGCTGTATGTTTGTACAGCACTTAATGTGGAAAAGGGTGGGATAAAATTTTACTCCAGTACGAGCACAGCATCCGATTCAACTTATCTCCACTGAATCTTCAGATTTTTTCAAAAGAAAAATGTTGATGCATGCATGATTTCGTACTTGTGTTTCTCTGGATTACAGCCAATTTCTTTCGTAACTCATGTGCTGTATTTCTTACCCTTCTGACTTGAAATCTTCCCTTCTGGGCATGGGATGCAGTCGTAGCAGCAAAAGGGCTCCCCCTCCTTCGCTTTCTTTCTGGAACCAGGAGGGCAGCTCTTGCTACATACAGAAAGGGGCTGGACCTAATTCAGAAATGAAAAACAGGCAATGATGCTCCAGAGCAGTGGTTCTCAACCTTTTTTCCACTGGGACCCACTTTTTATTATGACAGCCTGTTGGGACCCCCAACCATAAAATTATTTTCATAGCTACTTCATAACTGTAATTTTGGTACTGTTATGAATCGTAATGTAAATACCTGATATGCAGGATATATTTTCATTGTTACAAATTGAACATAATTAAAGCATAGTAGTGATTAATCACAAAAACAGTATGTAATTATATATTGTGAAATATTTATTTCTAATTACAAATAAATGAAATTTTGTCTTGAAGGATGGTGTAGCATGGGTAACAGTCTTAATATAACAACAGTAAATTATATTGCTACATTTTGTGACAGCATACGTAAAAAGCCAACGACAGTGCAAAGTTTGAGATTGCTTCTTTCTCACCAGATCAGAAATTCTAGGGGCAGTCTTTGCAAGAGCACAGCGAAGATCATCTTCCACAACAAGTCTACATCTGTATTTAGACTTGATAACCAACAAGCTGGAAAACCCTGTTTCACAAAGATATGTTGTTGGAAATGGAAGAAGAAGGCGCAACACAGTCTCAGACAGAACAGGATATGACTGCAAACACTTGATCCTGAATTTTGTAACTGGCATTGTAGAGAAATCAGTTCTCGCTGCATCGCTTTTAATAAGTTCAATGAACTCCTCTTGTGCTGTCCTCAGGAACATCTTCAACTTTGACTGTGAATGGGCTTCTGGCAAGTGCAAATGGGGTGTCAGGTAGATTTGGAAAGTACAATGAAATTTCGTCTGCAAGCATGTGCAAGTGTTCTTTCACAGAAATTATCATCGTACTCCTTTTGTCTGGTTCAATGTCATGTTCCTCAAAGAAAGCAGATAAGGTAGGCAACATGTAAATTTTATTTTCATCCAATTTTTTTTGCCAAAGCTGAAGCTTCATTTGAAATGATCGGATCTTTTCAGACAAATCGAGGCATGTTGCATTTGGTCCTTGCAGTGATAAATTTAACTCATTCAAGATGGCAAAGATGTCAACCAAGTAAGCTATTTTCTGCAGTTTACTTTTATCGCTGAAAAGTGCTTCGAACTGCGGTCTTGCTTTCTGATTAAAAAACGTTTTGAGTTCATCACGAAGCTCAAAAACACGTTTTAAAACTTTTCCTCTCGACAACCATCTGACTTCAGTGTGAAATAGCAGAGTATTGTTTGGCCCATCCAACTCGTTGCACAGTTGCGAAAACAGTTGACTGTTTAAAGTGCTCGCCTTTACAAAATTGACAGAACTTATGACGCTTTTCATTACTTCTTGTAAGTCTTGTGGCAGCATCTTCGTTGCTAATATTTGCCGATGAATCATACAGTGAGTTCCAATGACTTTTGGTGACTCATTCAGTACCAAACATTGAAATCCAGATCGACATCCTAGCATAGCTGGAGCACCATCTGTGCAAACACCACAAACCTTTTCCCAAGAGATCTTACGCTCTTTCAGAAATGAACCAACTGTGTCAAATACATCACATGCAGTAGTTGTCATTTCAAGAGGTTTGCAAAAAAGAAACTCATCTTTAAAGTTGCCATCATTAATATACCTCACGTAAACCAGTAACGGTGAACAGTTTGCAACGTCTGTAGATTCATCAAGCTGGATACTAAATATTGGAAGTGGAGCAGATTTAATTTCCTGGATTACTTGATCAAGAATATCAGCAGACATGTCATCTATTCTTCTGCGGACAGTGTCGTTAGATAAGGAAATTGCATTCAATTTCGTTACAAATTCGTCTCCGATCATAACTCGAACAATGTCTTTGGCCGCTGGCAACAGTAAATCCTCTGCAATGGTGTGAGGTTTCATAGCTTTGGCGATTCTGAGTGCCACCAAATATGAAGCTTCAACGGCTGCTACATTTTGTTTGTGGTACATGCCACCAGTGTCAAGTCTGGCTTTCTTGAGTCCATCAGCTTTGCTTCTAAAATAGTTGGTATCCTTGCCGGCAAAGCTCGGATGCTTGGTATCAAAATGGCGTTTTTGTTTGTTCGGCTTCATAGATTCGGCTGATAGAACTTCACAACAAATAACACATTGCGGTTTCTCAATTCCTGCTGTAATTATTGAGGTAAAACCGTACTGTAGAAAATCCTCACTATATTTTCTTTTCCTAATGTTCTTCTCTACATGATCCATTGTCAAGGGATGGTTTCCTAATGATAATAATATATAACAATAGCTTTAATAATACAAAAGATGATACATGGCACGTGTGAAGAGGGACAATTACTCTCCCCCTGCTAAATATAAGAGGAACACCACTTGAAAAAGTGCCTCTTGCCCAGTTAACAATCCCTCTGAAGCACATCTGCATGACAGTATGCCCATTTCAAAGGTCACCATGCTGACTGGCGGGATGACAAATTAAATGATGTCTACAAAACAAGCAATGACTTTGGTCCTCCTTGTGTTCATCTTGGGAGCAACTCTGCTCCGCGAGACACTGCTTCGGCCAAACCCTGTTTTTCGTTTTAAGAAATCTCACCATGTCATGCAGGCAGGCGGACAGGAGAGCTAGAAGCTCAAGGCGAAAAAAAAATACCCAGCTATAATAAGACCAGCTTTATACCCACCCCAGCGCTGGCCCGTGCACTTGAACCACTTCACCTCCCTTCCCTTGCTCTCTTGACAGTTCATCACATCCTCATAAGAACATAAGAACATAAGAAGAGCCCTGCTGGATCAGGCCAAAGGCCCATCTAGTCCAGCTTCCTGTATCTTACAGCGGCCCACCAGGTGCCCCAGGGAGGCATGAGACAACAAGATGCTTGCATCCTGTTGCCACTCCCTTGCACCCGGTACCAGTAGCCCTCCACCTTTGTAAGGAGGTTGCACAATCCATCATTGCCTATAGCCCACGATGGACCTTTCCGCCAGAAATCCGTCCAATTCCCTCTTAAAGGCATCAAGACCAGATGCCATCACCACCTCCTGTGGCAAAGAGTTCCACAGATTAACTACCTGCTGAGTAAAAAAGTACTTCCCTTTATCTGTTTTAACTCTCCCAACCCTCAGTTTTAGCGGACTTTAGTTTTCCCTGCATGAAGTGTGGTGCGTATGTCTCTTTGCCATTCCGCTTTGGGGAAAAACAGCCTTGAAATGCACCTTTTGCGTAAACAGGATTCACTTGGTCCAACATACATACACAACACCTCTCTTAGTGCCATGACTTTTGGGCAGCATGGGGGGTTGGGGAAGAAGTCCCTAAACCAGCAGGAGTTGCTCCCCCGCCAGTAGGGTGTCAGGATGTCCCCTTTAAAAAGGGGGTTAAAAAGGGAATTTGCACCATGACCTGTTTGTGCAAGACACAGAGTGGATGTCCTGCTGCAGAGAGCCCCACTGCATTATTTTGCCAAGATCCTCATTCTATCCGATCTCATCCTTCCCCTAATGCTCTTAAAATCTATTTTGAAGCCAGAAGGTCCTGTACTACTCTTCTTGATATTAAACAACACCTATACGCCCAATGCAAATGGTCAGATCTGTTGCAAGCAATTCTTTCCCGCAATTTCAAAGATTTTTGGTCTCTAGTCTCCCATACTAATTTATTCTATACTCTCTTCCCGTGTTCCTTAATATCTTCTGATACATGGGTCGCCCATTTTTCTAAAATCTTTTCTATTTTGAACTTTCCCCATCATTCTATCAGTCCCTCACAAGATCTCCCTGATTGGCCCCCTGTCACCTCTGATGAGGTACTAGAGCTAATTTCCACGCTTAAACTCGCTAAATCCCCGGGGCCTGATCATGTTATCTCGGAGATCTTGTCTAATAACCCTCTTTAGTGGTCCCAATTTCGTGCCAATTTATTTACCTTAGTAAATCATTCTGGTGTTTTCCCTGATTCCTGGCTATCCTCCATTTTGATTCCAATCTTTAAAAAGGGTGACCCATCTCTTCCTTGTAACTACCGTCCAATCAGCCTATTGTCTCATATAGGCAAACTCTATTCTAAATATCTCCTGTCTAAATTATCGGCTTGGGCTTCTTCTATAAATCTCCCGGGGAAGGAACAGATAGGCTTCCGTACTGGAGCCTCGACCTTGGATCATGTTTTGCTTTTGTCCCATTTCGCGGAAAAATATTCAATTTTCCACAAAGCCAGGCTTTTTGCTGCCTTCGTTGATTTATGAGGAGCTTTTGGTTCGGTTAATAGGAATTTACTTTGGGACAAACTTCACAATTGGGGTATTGAACCGCGTTTGCTCTTTTTGCTCAAGCGTCTCCACTCCTCCAAAGTATGCCAGATTCACCTGCCAAATTCTCAGGATCTTTCGGATAGATTATCAGTTGACAAAGGCGTCCGGCAGGGATGTGTCTTAGCCCCATTACTTTTCAATTTATTTTTAGCTGATTTGCCCTGTTTTCTCTCTGCTTCTATCAATTCTGCACCCTCTCTCAACGGTTCCCCTCTCTCTGTGCTCTTATACGCGGACGACGCAGTCCTACTATCTCTAACAAAGGCAGGCCTCTGTCGCACCTTATCTCATTTTCAAACCTTCTGATCAGCTAATGACTAGTTTGCCTAGGCCTGGACACCTCCCAGAGTGGCACAGACCTTTGTGATACTCCTTTGTGTTCCTTTGTGAACAGAGGACATGCACTGGCCTGACTGCCAGGTAGGATTGTGCTGTTAGTTCTTGAGAGTTTCGTGATACCCTCCTTCCAAGTAACACCCCTGGCAGTTGTAACCCATTGTTTGAGAACTCCTACTGCACAAGGTAAGGTATATATATGCCAACCTGGCAAATCGAACAAACATAAAAATGCGAGTAGATGAATAGGGACCGCTTCGGTGGGAAGGTAAGGCCATTCCGTGCGCCTTGGCGGATACTCATGCCGGCCACGTCACCACGGAAGCTTGTCCTTGGACAAATGTCATCTCTTTGGCTTAGAAACAGAGATGAGCACTGCCCCCTACAGTTGATCATGACTAGATCATTTGGTCAAGGGGAAACCTTTACCATTACTATACTTTATATGGTATGAGAAACTCTCACGAATACTCTGCTGCTGCCCACATGTGCTCTCTCTCTCACTGTGTATGTGTGTGTGAGAGAGACAGCAGGGGTACAATAGCACACAGTGCATGAAATGCTTCAGTCTTTTATTCTTAGTTGTTCTCTGTTATTCAGCTCAGGCTTCAGTACAATGATGTAACATTTGGGGAAAAAGATGCAACCCAAAAGACCTGCACCAGAGGCCAAGATAGAGAAGATCTCCACAGCCACCATGTATTTCCCCTTAGTGCTCAGGTATGTTGGAACAAAAGAGATCCAAACACTGCAGAAGACCAACATGCTGAAGGTGATGAACTTGGCCTCATTGAAAGTGTCAGGGAGTTTCCTGGCTAGGAAAGCCACAGTGAAGCTGATAAGGGCCAGGAAGCCCATGTAGCCCAGGACATAGTAAAACATTTCATTTGAGCCCTCATTACATTCCAATACAATTTTCTCAAGCACTGAGTGCTTGTCAGTGTCTGAGAAAGGAGGCGAAGTTGCCAGCCAGAAAATACAAATGCCAGTTTGAAGAAGGGAGCAGGAAAGAACGATGGAGGTGGCCAGTCTGGTCCCCACCCACTTCCTCATCCTGCTTCCAGGCTTGGTGGCCATGAAAGCCAGAACCACCGTGATGGTCTTTGCCAGCACACAGGAAACGGCCACTGAGAAGATGAGGCCAAAAGCAGCTTGTCGGAGGAGACACGTCACTTTTGTGGGCTGTCCAATGAACAGCAGTGCTGAAAGGAAGCAGAGCAGGAGGGAGAAGAGGAGGGCATAGGTGAGGTTCCTGTTGTTGGCTTTGACGATGGGGGTGTTGTGGTGCTTCATAAAGATTTGTTGCACCCCAACTGTGTTACCGTAATCGTGGTCCAGATAGAAAACGCACAGACACAGAGTGAGGTTTAGAGAAAAACTTTACTCAGCCTGAGGTCCACCCTTGTTCTTAACAAGGCAAGGATGGCCCTGAACAAACTTTGTTGTTTCATTTTATAGCATTCTTTAGGGTGTTTCCTGCGTTGTGCTGCCTACGTGGCATTGATTACAAAAGCGAGAGCAGTACGCATGTACTTAAGCTGGTACGTCTTGTACGTTCAGTACACATCTTATCTTTATGACTTGTTTCTTTTCCTCTCAGGCGTAGCCTTTGGCCTTGCTCAGGCTTCTGCCCTTGGGTAACCCCTTATCGCGTTGCCTAGCTGGTTGCTATAACAATTGGAAATTCCTGTCTCTTTGTTTCTGTCCCAACAA
>JAJKFI010008675.1:0-10732 GCA_029204185.1 Lerista edwardsae
ACCAAATCATTGGATGGGGAAGTGCCGTTCTGGAGGGGATAGAGGACAAAGGGGGTATTGTCATTTTCATCCACAATATGAACTTGGATTATAACTTCTGAGCTCAGTGGAGGGGAGCCACCATCTGATGCCTTCACAGTTGCCTGAAATTCTTTTATCTCTTCATAATCCAAAGATCGGATGACATAAAGATTCCCAGATTCAGAGTTGATGGATAGGTAAGCAGAAATAAAATCATCACCCACCTTCCCAGGCAAAAGTGAATATGTCACTTTCGCATTCTGTTCTGTGTCCAGGTCAACAGCATGGACTGAACCCATCAAAAGCCCAGGAATATTGTTTTCCTGCAACTGCATTTCATAGAGTGATGTCTGGAACACTGGTGGGTTGTCATTGACATCCGAGATTTCTACATGAATTATTCTTGTTGAAGTGAGCCTAGGAGAACCTCGGTCAGTGGCCATGATGGTAACATTATACCCAGAGAATAGTTCTCTGTCTAGTAGCTGTTGAGTCATTAATTTGTAATAATTATTCTCAGTGGCCTTTAATACAAAGGGCAGGTTAGTGCTGGTGGAACAGACAATTCTGCCGTTATCTCCAGAGTCTTGATCTGTGACACTGAACAGAGCCACCATGGTGTCTGTGGGTGTATCTTCTGGTAAGGGACTGGTGATGGATGTGATGGTCAACTCTGGAGCATTGTCATTCTCATCTTCAACCTCCACCACCACCTTGCAATAAGCAGAGAGGCCTCCTCCATCTGTGCCTCTGATATTTATCTCATAATTTTTATTCTCTTCATAATCTATTGCCCCAGCAATAGTAAGTTCCCCAGTGTGTTTGTTCAACTTGAATGATCTGAGCACATTTTTGGGAACTCGGCTGAAAGAATAAGTAACATCTCCATAGGAACCAGTATCCTTGTCACTAGCTTCAACTTTAGTGACCAGAGTATCCAATGGGCTATTTTCTGTTAGTTTTACTTTATAGAGAGATTGGTCAAAATGAGGCACATTATCATTGTTGTCCAGAACTTCTATGACTATTTGTGCTGTACCAGTTCTCTTTGGGTCTCCTCCATCAACAGCTGAGAATATGAGGATAAACTGTGGCTCTACCTCACGGTCTAATGGTTTCTTCAATACAAGTTCTGCATATCTGCTACCATCACTATGACTTTGTATATCGAGAGAAAAATGTTCATTAGGATTAAGTGTGTAGTTCTGAATTGAGTTTTTGCCTTTGTCCAAATCTTCAGCTGTTTCCAAAGGGAATTGGGTATTTATGGGAGTCTGCTCAGGAATTTCAAAAAAGAATTGATTTTGAGAGAATTTGGGGGAATTGTCATTTACATCCTCTATTTCAACTTCAATTCTCTGTAGCTGGAATGGATTTTCCAGGATGATTTCAGAGAGTAACATGCAAGGGTCATTCAGTCCACACAGAGCCTCCCTGTCTATTCTGTCCTTTAATATCACATCCCCAGAATGAAGATCCAGCTGGAAATATTGCTTGGAGCTCTTAGAAACCAACCGGGCTCCCCGAGCTGCCAGTTGTTTTACATCCACTTTCAAATCCTTCAGCACATTTGCCACCAGAGACCCACTTTTCTTTTCCTCCGGCACTGAATAGAGGATGGTCTTGCATAACACCCCACACATGCAAAGAGACAGAACAAAGAAACCAACCTGCCAGACATGGTGATGAATTTCCATTTCCCCAGCCTCTCAAGTAGATCTGAAACACAATGCTGCTTCTTGTAAACAGATCCTGGAGTCTTTCTTTAACGCTAAAGGTTTTTGATTGCAAGCTGATCTTCATATAATTGCAGAATTAATCCCTTTAGATTCCTGAAGATTTTCCTGCAGTGAAGCACGGCTCCCTTTTAATTTCATTTCCTTTGCCCAGCGTTTTCCGGCAGAGCATTTAATCTGAATTCTAATGTTTTGTGCAATTGCACCACCTTGTGTTCGAAGTAAGATACAGGATTTGTAAATTTTCCCAAGTACTCTCAGGTACTGGTATACATACAACATTTGTCTGGAAGAACTTGCAATGTTTAGATTTCATGATCCTAGAGGAGTAAAGCCAGCAAGGTGAAAAATCATCATTTGCCACCTTCACCTATTAGTGCCTCTTTAAGCATGTATGTTTCCCCCATAGTGGTAATAAAAACTGCCTAATGAGGACAAAAAGCTAGTAAACAAGGCATATCTCAATGACCCATCCCCAAACTTTCTCTATTGCAATGATTTATTTATTTAAAGAATTTTTACTCCACCTAATTTCCTATGTTTCAAATTTCCCATATTTGATCTTATGTAAGCTGCTCTGGTAGTCTTTTTTTATTTTAATTTTTTTGCTTAAGAGCAGGATACCAATGCTTTACATAAACAGACCACATCTTATACATTCAAGATTTAAAATTGGATGTCATCTCTCATAATCCAGTTGAGCCTTCATTCTACAGACTTGGCGCAATCCTACATTGCCGGCCGACCTGCACCACATCCCGACGCAGTATAGGACAGGCTAGAGCCTCCCCACGGCAAGGGCACGTTCATGCCCTTGCCATAGGGAAGGCTCCAGCCTCCTCTATGGGCTCCTCGGATCTGCGCCAGCTAAACAGCAGGCGCAGATCCGAGGAGACCGTGTGGCCCAAATCAGGGCCACGTGGACTCCACATCGGGCTTAGAATTCAGCCTTATGGCCAATTCCCAAGCCCGCCCAACCTCACCCATCGCCGGGATGCCTGCTGGTCCGCCCATCACCCACCCATCGCCCGCCCAGAAACGCCCCCTTGCCCCAATCTGTGATGGTGCCTCCCTTGCACCAGCAGGCTTGGGCAGCAGCACCAGTCCCAGTGATGTCATTCAGGGGGAATGGACCAGAACGGGCGTTCCGGATCCTAACGGGCTCCGTGGCTGGTTCCGGGTTCCCGACAAGTGCCAATCAAAAGTGAGTTCCTGTTCCTAAATCATTTGAATGACACCACTGACCAGTCCCGTTGCCTTAGCGCCGATGCAGAGGTGCCAATTGGCACTCCCGCTTCAGTGCTAAGTGTGCAGCATTGCTGCAACCCTGTTGCATCAATGCTGCACAGTTTCTAGGATTGCGCTACCCATATAATATGAATACGTTTCACGCAGGGAAGAATAATGGATATACTATGGACTGTTGGTGTACAAAGGTTCAGACTGAGGCATGTTTGGTGTGCAGGAAGGTTGAGGAATCTCTACTGAGTTCCTGTAGCTTTTCTTAAATCTCCATAGTTTTTCCTGCCCACTCAAACTATTGAACTGAGACACGCACCCACCTCTGCTTTTCTGATGAGATTACAGTGCCCAGGTAGAGAGTAGTCCCCATACTGAAAGCAAATGATTTAGGTGTCTACCCTTTTGCTGCTGGGCCTCACCAGCTGCCAGCCTCTAATACAGTCCCCTGTAGGAAATGAAGACTATTTGGTACAAAATGGGCTGAGTACATTCATGGAGGCCTGAGGGAACTAGATCCTTAGTCAGCCACTGGCTGAGGGATGACAACTCACTCTGTTTGTGGAAAGCCTTGGCCAAGTTCAGAGACAAACTTAAGACACCTGGTGGACAGAAGGCCAAAGGAAGGGTGGTGTCAGGCGTTGGCCATGCCGGGCAATGGCCGGGAGCCTTCTCCCATCAGAGGGTCCACCTGGCTGGGTTGACCCCTGAACTCTCCATACAAGTAGTAGGGGTAGCATCCAAAGAGTCACATAGGAATGGGCTGAAATGCCAATAGGGACCCAGTGCTCCATTTGCCCCAGGCTCCCAAACAACACTGGACCAAAAGATGGGCTGGGGGTCATATTCCAGAGCAGTCAAAGAAAGATTCAAATGGCCAGAGACTGTGTAACAGCCAGTGCAAGGCCCAGCAGCCATCTTCCATCTCCTTTGCCTGTCAGCCATCCTCTGTGTGTCTGTGCATCTTCCAGCTCCTGAGAGCTGTTTGCATGCTTATGGAGCAATTCCCCTGAGAAGAAAGAGAACTTGGACCAGTGGTGGGATTGAGGGGGAACGCGGGGGAACTCAGTTCCACTAGTTAAAATTAGGGCTGACTCCTCCCAATTCCTCTGCAAAGAGCTTTTCTTCTTGGTTGGCCGGCACTCAGAGGGTTAAAGGGAGCGACTCCGGATTCCTAGGGGGGCAAAGGCAGTGATGTCATTCAGGGGGAACAGACCAGAACAGGCGTTCCGGATCCTAATGGGCTCCATGGCTGGTTCTGGATTCCCGACAAGTGCCAATCAAAAGTGAGTTCCTGTTCCTAAATCATTTAGATCCCACTACTGACTTGGACGCAGAACAAAGACCTCAGTTGCTGCACTTGACTGATGTTATGAGAATGGGGCAATAAGAGGCTTGTCAACTTCAAAGCCCCAGGCTACTTTTATGCTTCATGTGCACCTGCTAGGTAGTTCCGCTTCCTAATAAGGGGAACATCTCCTGTTGGCAACAGTCTGACCTATTATCTGTTGTACGTGGCTGATAAGAGGTCTCCTAATGATGAGACCCAAATAGTTTGATGTATATCATTTTGCTGTCAACTAGTCTCTTGCCAATTAGCACTGATTTCTTGATAAACCAGCTGACATAAATAGTTATATTACCCTATAAAAGCCCCTGTATTCAGCCATTGCTTTGCTCCCAGGCCATTCTGGCCCTCTGAGTTACCTAGAAATGCCTGTATAAGTGTTATGCCCGAAAAAGTTGTATGTCTTGTGCCTGTAGATTCCTCTGGATGCCTGGAGGTGGTTCTGTATGTTTTTGCTCTTATTTAGACAAATAAAGCTATTTTATGATAACTTTGGACTAGATATGATTTTTCCTCTGGTCCAAAAGAACATCCTGCCCATGGCCACTGCCACAGGTGGGAATACAATCTGGTTCAAGTCAGGTTGATGATCAGGCTGCAGGGAAGGCAGAGAAGAAGGAGGGCAAGGCAACATAGGTTGGGGAGACGAGGAATCTGCCCACAATTTCTCTCACTAACAAGTTGCCTAGGAGCCTGCTGGAAAGTCAGGGCTTCATAGGGCCTAATGGGTCCCAAATAACCTATTCAGATAGCTGATGGTATCCATGGTGGTCCTGCAGCCTTTGGCCCACTGAGCTCAGTTTTGTCACAAAACCAGAGTACTGTTGGCACAGGACTGACTTCTTACAAAACCACAACCATAGCTTAGCAAACAAAAGTGTGATTACAGTACTGAGAGGAATATGTGTAACTTTTGATCCACAGGACTGTCAGGAGACATTGCTCTCTTTTTTAACTCAGTGGCAATTCCAGAGAGGGGACAAAGCACTACATTTTTCAGGTGCCTGAACGCCTGTGTAAAGTGGCCCCTCCCACTCACCTTTCAAACCATTCAAGAGCAACATGGAGGAGATGCCAGAAAAACTTAGCACTTTGCCCCTCCCAGGAATGCCACTGTCTTAACCTACAGTAGAGGCCATCTTCTCTGCCACTGCCTGAGCAATGCAGCAAGTCATGGGCTGAAAGTCTGCGTAGGACCCTAGTTTTATCCATCTTCTAAATCATTTGTTGACCTGCTCCTCTTGAAGATAACAAGGGAAGCCGCTGAATGTTAGATTCTCCCTTTAAAACAACAAAAAATCAGTAGTGTTTTGTCCTGTCATCATATTTGACACAGCACTACAGATCTTGCCCTAAGCTGGAGCACAAAAGCTGGAGCACAAATAAAAAGCCTTAGACCAGACTTGCAGGTCCTTTGGGATGGGAGAAAGGCACCAGAACCTCGCGGAGGCCTGCCTGCCTCACCTACCCAAATACAACCAGGCCTCTTTCAGCACATCAATGTGGACTTGGAGGAGCCAGGCATTTTTTTCAAATCTTTGTAGGTTCAGAGTCTACAGGCGTTCACTCAGACCAAGGAATGAAGCATATGGATACCAAGTGTCCACTATTTTAACCCAAGTGGTGTTAGTACTCATACTCATGGGAATCAGATAACTAACTAGAACAAGGGGTTGATTTGCTCATTGCAAATACTATAAAGCTATGGCCCTCATAAACCTCTCAAATCCTGTGTCTTGTCTCATTCTTTCTGTGGCCTTACACAAAAGCTATTACAGAACCTCAGTGCCCACTTCTGTACCCAAACAGGTCTCCCCATCCATTGCTGTCTGCAAGACTTTGTAGCTGAATATACATCATGCATCTATCAACCTTGCTCTCCAGTACACATGACATTCAACAGCTACATTCACATGGCCAATGCATACGCTTTCTCCCATCTCTGTCTGCCCAGACTCCTGCCTTTCCCATAATGTCATCCACACACAGACTTCATCCACTTCCAGAATCCGACTCTGGAGAGGAATAGACATATTCAAACTGGGGTGGAATTCAAACGTAAGAAGTAGGCCCTGCAAACCATTTAGAGTTGGGGGTGTAAATTGTGTCCCAGAATGTAGGTATGAACATTCTTACACAAAACTGCACAATGACTATGTGCTAACCCCCCTGTTCAGCAGTTGTATGCCTCTGAAAAACACTTCCAGGGGAACAATGGAAGGAGAGAAGTATTCCTTTCTCTTCTGCTTGTGAGCCTTCCAGAGGCAGCCACTGTGGGAAGCGTTGCTGGGCTAGGCGGGTCTTTGGTTTGACCCAGCAAGGCTTTCCCTATGTTCTTATGATGTCAAATTAATAATATTAATATTAGTTATTGCTTAATATTAGCTGGTAATATCATTTACCAACCAGAGTGATGAGGCAAACCAACATTCAACAAAAACCTGAAGCATTTTGGAGCCTTCTATATCTGTATAGTGTTATCTGTATAAATATATACATATATTAGACACATGGATACAAGATAGCTAGGCATATGTATATAGTAGCCCCTCCCCGGTGATGTCATGCAGGGGGTACGCGGGGGTACGCGAGTACCGGTTTCTAGGATTATGGCTGGCCCACCCACTCATTGACTCCGCCCCCTGCAACGTTTGAATTTCCTGCACGTTTGAGTTGCCTGCACGTTCTCAGAGGCAGGCAGGCAGCGTGCGGAGCCTTGCCTTGCCTTGCCACTGAAAAATGAGCTGCTCTGGGGTTTTGGAACTGTTGGGTCACTTTAACATGATGCCAGGCCTCCTTCACATGTTCTGGGGGTGCTGTGGAATACTGTTGCAACTGTTGGGTCAGTTTAAAATTGTCTGAGGCCTCAAAAAGGGCTTTTTTCATGTCCCTTCCTGCCACGACATCACTTCCGGCTTATGACGTCACTTCCGGTGGGCGGGTCCCGACATGTGCCAATCAAAAGTGAGTACCTGTTCTTAAATCATCTAGATGACACCACTGCCCCTCCCCCTTCCACAGGTCCGGTTTCCATTGTTTCAGTTATCCGTGGATTGAAAATTTCAGAAATTTTTTTTCTGCATTTCATTGGCATTATTTAGCCTCTCTCTAGTCTCTCTCCACTAATCGTTTGGGTGTGCTTCTGCTTTCTTCCCATTGGCTGAAGGCAGCTCAGTGGTTGGAGCTGGGCAAAGTGGCCAATGGGAGAAGGGAAAGCAGAAGGGATGACAGGAAATGCTAAGGGGATCCTAACTTGGTTTCACAAGTTTAATAACCTAACATGGGTGGGGAAAAGATGCCAAAATTAGGTTGTAGAGGCAAAATGCTGAAAGAAAGAAAGAAAGAAAGGAAGGAAGGAAGGAAGAAAGAAAGAAAGGAAGAAAGAAAGAAAGAAAGAAAGAAAGAAAGAAAGAAAGAAAGAAAGAGAAAGGACTTCTATTATTTCCAAACTACACTATACATACAAAACTAAGCATATATGACAGCGGTCGGTCGGTCTTCTGATTCTTCCTGGAAAATTCTCTGAGCAGCCACTTTCATGAGCCTTTGATCTTTTTATCTCCTCTAAGCTGAAGTGGCACAGCTGATTGTCAGATTGTTGTTGAAGTGGAAATGCTGAACTAATCCTGACCCAGCTGCTTGACTGTTGAGCATCCTTCTACTTTGATCTCAGAGATTGGAAGAAGTGAAGTGCGTGCATCACCATATGACTTCTTGTTGAAGAGTAGTGAGGTAAAATGAGGAGATCAAAGGAGAAGGATGCTCAGCAGAAAAGCAGTGGGGTTACAGCAAGTTCAGTGGTTCCCCTTCAGAGACAATCTAATGACCAGCTGTTCTGCTTCAATAGAGGATCAAAAATTAAAGGCTTGGGATTGCAGCAGGAAGCAAAGAGATCTGTTATATGGTATATTCAAGGAAAGCTGCAGAAAAGTGGCTGCTTTCTTCACCACTCTCCTCCCCTCAAGGTGGTAACATGTTCACTTAATGACAGGTTCACTTAACAACGTGGATCAGAGAACGTATTCCCACCATAAGGTGACGCAAACCTGTAGAGGGTTTGATACTATCTTCAGTTTTGAGTATCCATGGTAGGTCTTGTAACATATCTCCAACGGATATGGGGGTTACTAAACATACACATTTTGATTAAATTTAAAATTAAAGTGTATTTTTCAAAATACTCCTGCTGTTTTCTGTTAGCATAATGTCAGTAAAAGTTTAAATACTGAGACCCCAATATTATAAGGACTAGGTAAGTCAGGTTACCACGGTCCACCCTAAATTCTACCCCTGCTTTGAATTCCACCCACAAAGCCTCCTTCCAATCCAGCTCAGTTGCTCTATACCTATTACACTAGTCTTCCTGAGAGAAATAAAGTTTGAAAACTGAAGTAATTCTACAAACCTCTTGTAGAATGCAGACATACAGATAGGCCAAATTACTAGTTTCAAAGACGTAGTTTTAGCTACAAGTAAACATGTACTTTTACAAAAAGAGATTGGAACTACTTTTGAAACAGCTTTGAAGTAGTCAGGTAACTGCAACTTTTCTTATGATTACTTCTCCTCCCCCCCCCCCCACAGCTGAAAAATAAAAAAAGTGAGGCAGTTCTCTCCACTTGGAGGTATATCTGACAGACGGATATAAAGTTCCAGGGGAATATAGGATCCTGAGCCAGGAGGATTTTTGAAATAAACAACCAATTCTGTGTAGGCACCAGACACGTGAATGAGCAAAGATAGAAAGTTATGAATGAAGAGACATCAAATGTTATTTACTCAAGAAAGCATAGTAAGGCTTTCAACTTCAACACAACTTCCAAGTCACAAGCCCCATTGACTTCAAAGTCGTATAGTTTACGACTGCACTTTTATATAGGAAGATCAACTTTCAGGACTGCACGGAAGATTCATTTATTTTGATTTATGGTTCAAAAATGGCACTTTCAGAGCCATTCTTTCCTCCAATTCTCTTAAATAGGAGAGTATTCACCTTTAAAAGGCACCGTTATCACTGACATTACTTCCCCTACTGCTGCTTCAGGATCAGTAACAATGGTGAGCCATCCAAAAAAGGATCACAGAGTGAACTGGAGGATGCCACAACACTGTGAAACCAATTATTTGTTTTCATCCAAATGTCACCAAATGCAAATTAAAATCCCAATCTCCCACCAATCAGCTGCGCCATCAGAGCCCTTGCTGTATCCTGCAGGAGGGCCATCCCAACAAAGGAAAATTTGTTCCCTTACACAAGATACGCCATCACTGCCTGAATGGGTCTACTCAGACCTAAGTAGTGATTTTGTGAGCACAAATTTAAGTGGATGGAAGCCTGAAAGGGGGTGAGGGTATTAATGGCATGGCGACTGACACAGCTCGGTTCCCAGCTTCAATCCACAACCATCCAGCCTGATCTCTCCCCTGTTCCTTGCACCCCTGCCTCCCCCCCACACACTGCACTCACTTACAGCACTAGGATTCCTTGGCAAGCCCCTGATACATCGCCACAGTCACTCACAACTGGTGAGTGTGGCTAAGCCATGTTCTGCAATAACCCCTGCTAACTGGGCAAGAGGCACTTTTTTCAGTTGGTGCTCCTCTTGTATTTAGCAGGGAAAGAGTAACTTTCCCCTCTCATCCCAGCACAGTGCCTTTTCTAGTGGCTGTTGCTGGTGGTATTCTGAATTTGTTTTTTTAGATTGTGAACCCATTTGGAACAGGGAACCATTTAACTTTATTATTATTATTTGCCTGTAAACCGCTTTGTGAACTTGTGTTGAAAAGCAGTATATGCATATTGTTGGCTGACTGACTGACTGACTGACTGCCGGCAGAGCAGTGACTTAATAGAACTGGGCCTTAAGTAAAGTCAAAGTAAGATAATCCATTTATATATATATATATATCTCAGTGGCTATCAGTGAAGCAGAAAAGGAGACTTTTTAATGTGAATCAAATTTTAGTTCTTTGATTGAAAATATTCATTAAGAAGCAAAGGTACTTTTGCTGAAATTATTTATTTTTCTCCTCACCTGCTCCGTGGTTGTTTCTTTTCCCTCAACTTGGTCAGGGATCTCTTGGGAAGCAGAAGAAACCCTCTGACTCGCAGGCACGTTTGGGTCCCCCACAGAGAAAACTGGAATGAGAGGCCGGAGAAATCGGAACTCGCTGCACAAGGACCCACCCGTCAAGCACACGTCATAGTGGTACGTCCTGGACAGCGAACCACTCTCAGAATCAGCACCGTTTTCTGGGATTTCAGGTCTGGCAGGTGGGAAGTGGGGAGGAGGAACGGCAATCAAACTGCCACTGCAGCCTTTCTTGTACATTTTCACCATGACAAACACAACCATACAAACCAGAAAGACAAAGGAGACGGCAGCCA
>JAJKFI010008686.1:0-15536 GCA_029204185.1 Lerista edwardsae
GTCTCCAAGCCCCCAACTCTGCTACTATTTACACAAATACACAACAGATACTACACTCTAGTTTGTTTTATTGCATTCTGCATGAAATTCTGTATCGAATGGTATATAACATGATGGCATTATTAATACATACCAATGTTTTCACAATTTTGGGCACTAGCATCAAGCTCAGCTTGTTCCCCCCCCCAAGCTTGTTGCCTGGTGCAATTGCAACCACCCTGCACTTCTTTAGCTACGCCCCCTGGGTACAGCTAAGCTCTTGTTTATGTGGTTCTCTTCATGGTTATCAGTAAGAGGGATCTTTGCCATCTACTGAAAAGATAACCTTGCAGGAAGGCTCTGTGTGTATAACTATGATGCCCCACCCTTTTGGCTTTTGTTTTTAATCCAAGTGGTTATTCTGTTTGGTAAAGTATCAACAAAGGAAGAAAGAAAATGACCATTTGGTGCTAATGTAGAGCGGAACCACTCCCTTCATACTATCTGTTGATTCAGGATGGCACCAGTCCTTTTATTTTAAGAAGAATGAAGCAGTCAAGATCTCCCTTGGGTCCTGTTGTGGCAGCCATCCAACAGCTGAAGAAAAGTTAAACAACTTTCAACAAAAGGAGCCAGAGAGAGGGGAAAGAGATGACAATCAAGTTCCAGCCTTGTTATGGAGGAAATGTTAATGATTAATGGAAAAATGTAAACAATTAGAAAGGCAATCAATTTGGCTCCAAGACTCTCCCAAGTTTAATTAGGACAAGCCATCTCCCTCTTGATTTTGAAAGATGTGGTTTTCCTGCATAATGCTGCATAATGCTCTGTTGCATATGCTCTTCAGCTTCTGTCATTAAGGCCTGCTTGTATTACAGGTGGTGTGTGTGTGTTTGTGTGTGTGTATGTGGGGGTGGGGAAAGGATTGAAAGGATTTCTGCTTGAGGCTCTCACTTTAGTCAGATTCAGGCTGTTAAATAACAGTGGAAGTCCTTGAAATCTGTCCAGTTGCATTATGTCATCTTGGTCTTGAACGCGAATAAAGACTGACTCCTGGGAAAGGGGATTTGGAAAGAGGTATTTGGGGTTTATAGATGCAGCATCAGGAGAGCCCTGGAGACAGAACCCGCCAGATGAACAGGTGATTTGCTAACTTACAGAATTGACCAGGGAATGCATGAGGTCGGTGAAGATGAAGAAAACTTAAATATGACTTTGTGAATGCACAGCATGAGTGAGGACAAAATGCACCCCGTACCCCTCCCCTGTAAGCCTTTAATCCGTTTAAATTGCAGAGCTGACCAACTCTGGAAATCTCAATCTAGAAATCTAAACTTTACAAAACAGAAAATGTGGTATATAATAGGGGAGGGGATCAGATTCCAGCCCTGATGACTATATACGTTTTGTCCAGAACTCAAACAGTTTACACAGCTGGAGTTTTGATTTGGGCCATTCCATACCATGGTTACTGCCTTTACAGGGGCCTAGTGGTTAGTCCAAATTCCTTCCATTTTGTTGTGTTTTAAAATGGTGACAATTGACTCCAGGTGAGCTTGGCTCAGCAATGGTATAAACAGCCAGCAAAATGAAAATTGCGCTCCAGTCTTGTACAGAAAGAGCCTGGATGGTGCATTTTGGGGGAAATGGACACACCCGCCCTCCTGCCATGTACATTGTGAGTCATCAGGCGGTAAAGACCTTTCCACAGAGCTAGTTATATTTGGGGTAAATGTATATTTACATCATGGAACACGGATTTAGAAAAAAAAGTGTCTTGAAAATTGCTGTAGATAGGAAATGTTAGTTAGGGCGTAATCTTAACCTGGAGCTAGGCCGGCACAGTTAGCAAAATGTGGCTGACAGAAGGGTCACCGTAAAGCACATTTGGGCCACTCTCGGAGTCAGGCAGGATGGCGCACATCTGTGTGCTGGCCTCTCTGACTCTGAGAGTGTTCCAAGCATACTTTACAGTACCCCTTTTGCCGGCCAAATTTTGTTGGCTTAACTGTGCCAGCCTAACTCCAGGTTAGGATTGCGCTCTTAATGTTTCACTTGTTTGGATAAGAAAGCAAAATCTGTGCTTAGACTTACAATACCCAGGGCTGCTGAGAGCGGGTTCAGGCCCCACTGAAAAAATGTTTTATAATGGATGTCAAAAGCAATCAAAACAAGTAATGATAGCACTGAGCAAAGCAAAAAATACACAATGTGGTCAGGCCCCGGGCCCCCTTCCAGACCATTGCTCCCCCCCCCCCCAGTTAATTTGTGTTGGCTTCCCCTCTCCTCATCAACTCTGACAATCCAAATTCAGCAAATGACAAGACTAGAAAGTTCTAATGGGGCATCTGTTTATAACGTCAGCATTAAAAAAAGTCAATTATTGAAGGATTTCTGTGTTATGTTTCTGTTCTTCATTAGGGGAAGAGAGAAACAAGCAGCAATAGCTAAATGGGGAGGGATTGACTTTTGGTAAGAGTTTGTTCTCTTGGAATTGGTAAGAAAGACTTGTACCTTGAGCAAGATTGACTCAAAATGGCAAAGCATACCCATATAAGTATCACCCCCAGTAGCTGGGGCAAGGAATATTCCATATGAAGTATGTGCAGCCTGATTCTACAGCCTATTTTAGATGGCCATTTCTGGCACAGGCTACGCAGCATTCAGCTTACAACCCCAGCCCTAAATGGTAATAGAGGGATTTGCTCTTTTGGGCAAACATGTGTAAGAATGGGTGAGATCGGTGGCAGCCATGCACATTGTATCCTATCCTCCTTCCTGATCCGCCAACACAAAGCAATTCAGACTTGCGCCAGCAATTTAGCTGGCACTGATATACCCCTGCTAACTGGGCAAGAGGCACTTTTTCCAGTGGTGTTCCTCTTATATTTAGCAGGGCGTTCCTCTTATATTTAGTAATTGTCCCTCTTCACCCCTGCGCAGTCTTTCTAGTGGCTGTTGCTGGCGGTCTGCCTTTTTTTTAAGATTGTGAGCCCTTTTGGGACAGGGAGCCATTTAACTTTATTATTACTATTTGCCTGTAAACCGCTTTGTGAACTTCGTGTTGAAAAGCGGTATATAAGTACCTCTTGATTGATTGATGGATATGAGTTGCCCCATTATGGCAGCTGAGGCTTACCTGGGAACAAATGTGTCCTTACCCCAAGGAGCCTGCCAGCACTGGAAATTCCTTTGTGGGATGCAGCATGGTCATGCTGGCACCACTACATGGCACAGGTGATGGGGGATAGGGTTAGGTGCAGTGATGTCATTCAGGGGGAACGGACCAGAACGGGCGTTCCGGATCCTAACAGGCTCCGTGGCTGGTTCCGGGTTCCTGACAAGTGCCAATCAAAAGTGAGTTCCTGTTCCTAAATCATTTGAATGACACCACTGGTTAGGTGGTGACACCCTGGTTTGTTAGCCAACTATGAACCAGAGTATTTTCTATATAACAGGAAATTGCAGTTAACTGCAACTGGAAGACTATCCCTTGTGTGCGTAGGAGGGAGGAACACATGAGCCCAAGTTTGCCATGTATAGTCTTCTATTTCAACAGCACTCACCATTTTAAAAGAATAATGGTGTAACTCACATAGCTATCATTAGGCTACAATCCCATTCACACTTACCTGAGAGTAAGCTCCATTGGCTATAATGAGACTTTGACTCATTGGCTATAATGAGATTTTGACTAGACATGCATAGGATTGGGCTCTTACTGACAATCAACTGAGCAAAAATACCAGGACGAAAATATGTCTTTCACCACTAGAAATATTGACACCGGCCATAAACACATTACATGGGCCCCAGTCTGTTGTGTAACTGTGCTTACTACTTTGGATCAAGATGCTAGTGGGTGTTTTGCTGTTTAGATGTCATCTATAAAGGGCCTTATACAATTTCCCTTCTATATTAAGGGGAAGCATAAACTTGATACACAAACCTTCCTTTGTTCTTTTAAAAATAGAAAAAAGGTAATAAAGAGACATATGCGAAACTCTGTTGGATACAGAGAATACTGTTTCTCATTTTCACATAAGGAAATCCATGTTCTTATGAACTTGCAAAATATTTGCTAATGGAGCTTTTAGAAAAAGACGGCTAGGTCTCAACGGTCTTTTAAAAATGAGCATGATATTAGAGCAGTATAAAAGAAGCAAAAGTGAATATTCCAGAACAATAGAAGCCGTGACATGGAGAAACCGAGAATTACAGGCATGAATAGATTTGTGTATGTATGTATCTTTTGGACCGAGAATCTGCAATGGGATCATCAAATTAAAAAGCACATATCTATACAACTAAGGGTGCAATCCTAGTTGCGCTCTTGGGCCGACACTAACTGCTTGCGGTGGCCCAACATCACTAGTGCTGATGTGGGGGCACCAACTGGCTAGTGCTGTTGGGCCGACGCTAGCAGCAGTGGTGGCCCAAGGATGCCAGCCCACGTCCGCACCGTGCTGCTCATGCGCCAGTCAAACTCGGCTGGCACAAAAGCAGTTCTGGGCGGGGGGAGCGTGGGCAGGAGGGACGAACTGGGGGGTGGGCGGCCTGGGAGGCGTGCCAGCCTGGCGAGGGGGGTGGGGCTGGGAAGTGGCCATCCGTCCCCAAGCCATGCAGCCCTGATCCAGAACCACTGCTCCTTCCTGGCTGAATGTGCCTCTAAGCCCCAACTCAGCAGGACATCATGATTGATGGTGTTGAAGGTCGCCAAGAGGTCCAGCAGGACTAACAGGGAAATGTTTCCCCTGTCTGTTCCCTGGAGAAGGCCATCCATCAGGTCGACAAAGGCAATCTCCATCCTGAACCCCAGCCTGAAGCCAGACTGGAATGGATCCAAAAATCAACTTCCTCCAGGACCCTTGGATGCTGGGAAGCAACCAACTGCTTGATCACCTTGCCCCAAAATGGAATACTGGCTAAAAGTTGTGCAAATTAGTGGGATCCCCGACGGTTTCTCCACTGCCTGCTTCAGGGTTGGCAGTAGCACCTCCTCCCTCAGAAATAAATTCACCACCCTCCCTGCCCACTGGGACAACCCTCCCCGGGCAGATCTAATTAGCCATGGCAGGCAAGGGTTAGGTGGACAAGCAGCTGGCCTCAAAATCCACATAATCCTGAAAATAATTCCAGGTGGAAGGATAGACATCATGGAAGGATAGACCCAGGTGCCCAGGGACATCATTAGATACTCCTCATGTGGTGTCCTAATGTGGGTGACAACGGATGAAATACAGTCAGCCATTATCTGTTAGGATTAGGTTCTTGGAAATCCTTGCAGGTAGCAAATTTGCAGATAACAAATCATTGATCCAATAGGATTAATGGGCTTAGGTGCAAGGGGAACCATATCTGCCATCAGAAGAATCCAGCAGAGACCCTCAGGAAGCCAGCGGAGTGCAGCAGGAAGTACCAAAAGATATCTGAATACTGCAGAGACCTTCCAGAGGCTGCAGGGATCTTCAGAATGGACCACTCTTGGAATCAGGGAGCATGGTGCATATCTGTGTGCTGACATCTCTGAGTTTGAGAATGGTCCAAACATACTTTACGGTTTCCCTTGTGCCAGCAAAATTTTGCTGGCCTAACTGCTGGCATTAGGATTGTGCTCTGTATATCAGATAGACTGTGAAGTCCACGTAGTTGAAATTATTCTTAGAGTGCAATCCTAATGTGTGCTGGATTGGCAAGGCCTTTGGTGCGCTGGGGAACCTCCCCAGAGCAAGGGCACGTTTGTTCCCTTGCCCCAGGGAAGGCTCCGGCCACCCCATGAGCTTCCTCGGATCTGCGCTTGCTATTGGGGCCGCGCGGCCTCCCGACAAGGCCTAGGGTGTCACTAAGTGTGAGGCAGGATTGCGCTGTCAATCATCAGGGAGCCAAGTTTAGGTTGGAACCTAGGTCACTGCGTGTGTGTCAGCAGCGTGTGGTGTTGGTCTGCCAAATTCCCTGCCGGGCCTCCCCAAGGGCCCCAATGCCCGTACTAGGCTAACTAGTTTCCCCTCCAGAGCAGCCTCAGAGATAGGCAAGAGGGAGGGGGTTCAGTCACCCACTGGGCCGCCTCTCTTCCAGCAGCTTTGCTTGGAATCACCAGCTGGCCAGCCTCCTCCAAACTGCCCTCATCACTGGCTTAGCTCACAATACCCTAATTTAGCACCAACAAACCCCACCACCAAATAATAGGCAGTCAACTTGCCTAAGCCACAACTGCCTCCTCCACTTGGTGGCTCCAGGGCATGGCAGCCATACAACAGTTTCCCACAGTTACTCCCCACAATAACCTTACCTTATCCACTCCTTTAACAGTCAGTTCATCTGTCCAGCACCTGCCCGGTGCCTCTCCTCCAGCACCTACCTGATGCTAATCACCCTTCCTTTAACAATCCATCCGGCATCTACCTGGTGTCCTCCTCCAGCACCTACCCAGGTCCCTTACTGCAGCTCCTGCCTCCCACTTTATACTGAGGCAGGCCAATCAGTGTCTGTTGCTGGGCAGGCTCTAGCTCATCAGCCATACCCATCTGCACCTGTGCTAATCCCTTCCTAGCCAGGGCCCTTGTCAGCCTGCAGCTGTGCTCCTGAGGCTTGCAGAAGCTCTGGGATTAACCCCATACTTCCTGGGTAATCTGGGACAAGCGGCCACTGCTGATACCATTCCCTATCTCCTCGGGGAAATCCTCCTTTTCCAATACAGGTGTGGAGAAGGAAAGTGAGGCAGGTTCTTTGAAAAGTGCCACTGCCAAATTTGCTAGCGTGCAAACACAACCCACACTCTCCAGAGTGTATGGATTATGCGTTCTTGTTTGCACACTCACAGGTTTGGCAATAGCAATGGCGCTTCTTGAAGAACCCTGGTGGGGCATCACTACTTGTGTGTGTATGCCATTCACAGAAACCAACTGAAGACAATATAGAAGAAAGATACATATATTGCCACTGTTGTGATCCAAAATGCCTTTGTTAATGCTTGGCCCCTGACTACATGCCCAGAGAATCTCACAGCTTTGACGGACAGCCGGTGATCGCGGACAGTGATGTAGGTGCAACATCACTTCATAATGTAGGTTAAACACATCATCATTGGTTTTAGATTCAGACCTATCAATATGACAACATACAAATAATATACAAGAAATCTGCTAACATAATCTTGGTTGAAATCCTATCATCTGTGATCTGTGATTTGTAAAAGAGCAGAACAGGTGATAATATGAATGGGCCTCTATTGATCTTACTAGGTGGACATGCAGCTCCTTCATTACCTTGGAGAAGGGCTCCAGATGCGAACCATTTTTACAATCATTACAAGCCCAAGTTCTTATTAAACTGAAAGAAAACGAATGCTGTTGAAACACAAAGCGGCTTCATTTTGAAAGGCCCCTTTCCTTTGGTCCCTCCGTCGGTCCTGTCCTCTTGTATTTTTTTTTTTCCCGAGCCTTCCCAGTGGAACCGAGCGGATTACGAAGTACGGAGACAAAAAAGCCTCTCTAGGTTTAAATTTAGAACATGTTATCATAGAAGATTGGTTTGGGATAGATGATGTGCTCCAGTGACTGAATGAGGGTGACTTCATGCATGTTGAGAAACAGCTTTACAGATGTGGTCGAAGGGAAAGAGTCTTCAGAAAAACCAGCAACATCTGCAGATAGCATGCGGATGATGTCACTGCTTCTGCACGATAATCAGAGATTCAGCTTGACAGAGTCAGTGCAGGGGCTGATGGACTCAGCTATCCACAGTGCACTAGGCGGAAAGAGGCATAACCAGGTGTTCCCTTTTTAAAAATTCTTACTTCCAACTTCTGCTGCTTCCTATATCAGAACAGAAGAATTGAGATCTGGGGGGATGGGTGGGGGGGGGGGCGCCGGGTTCCTGGGCGAGCCGGTGCCCCCTCCGAGGTGAGGGAAAGCCGCGCAGGGAGCGCGAAGAAAGCGGAAGTGAGTCGACGGGCTGTCGATCACTCTAAGTCCCGCCCAGTGTTCCGTCTTGCAAGAGAGTAGATGACACCACTGCATTCAGTCATTGTTGTAGTCACATTCTAAAGTTACCACAAAGAACTACCAGTTTATATCTAAAATGGGTATGTCTTGTACAAAAGGGGTAAACATATACAGTATGGCCACCTAGGGCTTTGAGGCAAGGAGAAACCTTGGCCATGGACACACCGTCAATTCTGCTGGATCCTCGTGGTGATCTGGAAGATGGTTGAGAGCTGAAACACATTTACTTGGCTCTTCTGTTCCAACACACTGTGAGCAGTTTCCAAACTCCAGCTCAATGACTGGCAGGTGTGCGAAAAATTATTTGTAAATAAGCAAGAGGCCAAAACGACCCTTTTCAATTTCCAGATGCTGTTTGCTATGCGTGACCTTGCATGATTGGTTCTTGTCCATGTTCTTTGGACCACCTATCTTGCTAATTGCTTCTCTGCACAATGTCCTGCCCCTCATTACTTATGGATGGTGTTTGTGGTTTTGGAATGCTTATTTCGGTCATGGCAACATGGAGGAGAAACGGAAGCTTGTGGATCCCATCTGGCCTTCTTTAGCTCTTTGTTGTGGCAAACGCGGAAATGGAAATGCATATTTTGAAGCTGCCTAGCCCAAACAATTCTCTTCTAATTCCATCCGAAATGAATATCCTCATCCAAAGACGATCTGACGTCCAAAGCAGGCTTCTGTGTAGTTATCACTTTCTGGATCAGGCCCTTGGTTATGCTATCAAATGCTGTTGTCTCATTTGTATTTACAGGTTACAAGTTATGATGGGTATGTCCAGTCTGAGATTAGCTGGTCGCTCATCATGAGGGCTGGGTAACAATTTTTTTCTGTCATCCAAATTGGCCATGGATGGCAGGGTTTTTTGCCTACCCCAGACTGGCGAGGGAGGGATGGGTGTTCAGTAGGTTACATTATTTACATTTGTGCTTAATAAAGTTAAACCCCAACCTCAGTCTGGTGTCTTCCTTGGGGGTGGTGCATGGGTAATAGTCTACTTTAAAATGCCAGATGCAGGGGAGTGGCAGCGAGATACAAGTATCTGGTTGTCTTGGTGCTCCCTGAGGCATCTGGTGGGCCACTGTGAGATACAGGAAGCTGGACTAGATGGGCCTTTGGCCTGATCCAGCAGGGCTCTTCTTATGTTCTTATGTATTGCTTTAAGAGTGCCTGCCCTTGTCCCCATTTTGGCTCAATTTTTTTTAGTATGTGTCGCCCCGGAGCCGCCCCCCCCCACGGACAACCCAGAGCAAGGGGGGGGCTTACCGGACTCCACAGGGCTTGCCAGGCAGTACGGGGCAGCCCCGCTGCGTGCGCAGGCCTGCTGCTCCATGGAGGAGGCATGGTGCGAGGGAGAAGCAGTGCTGTTGGGGCCGGCCGAGCCGGCCTGGGGAAGCCGCTGTACCCCCGCGCCGCCCTGACAGCATGCGCTGTCCTGGGGGCCTTGGAGGGAGGTGTAGTGTGGCACTGCATTAGGAGAATCTGGGGTGCCGCGCCGTAGGCCTCCTTTCAGTCCGGTGCCCTGTGATGACGTCATCACGGGCGCCGGCTCTAAGGCTGAGATCTCGCGGGATCTCGGCCTGGGGTGGACCCAGAGGGGGTGGAGTCTCTGGCTTCAGTCGAGAGGCTCATAAGGAGCCCAGCCGGCGGGGAAGGAGGTTGCTCTTCCCCAAGCTGGGCAAGGGGAGAAGGGCTGACCTCTGGCGAGCCAGCCAGTGCAACCGAGCTCGCCCCCGACCGTTGCCTTACCAGGGACATATGAGCCCTGCTCCTTAGAGGGCTCCAGCCCTAGGGGGCCAATCCAGTGGGAGGTAGGCAGCAGCCCCCAACCCAAAACCTTTCGCAGTCCCCGTACAGCTGGCTGCCCAAAGGGGTATCCCTTGCCCCGTTCGGGGTTCAAGACCCCCCCGCCGGTAGCCTGCCCACTACCCTAGCGAGTGTCCCCAGCACACAGACGAGCGAAAGGAGCGCCCCCCCAAGCCAAGGCGACGTCGCTCCGTGTAAGAGGTGGGCAGAGCCAGAGGGGTCCTGTGAGAGGAACAAGGAACCCCGGGAGGCACAGCACCAGGAGGACTAAGGACTAGCCTTGATGAATGTAAAGGCGCTCACGACAATAAACCGACTAGGTTGCACCTGCTCCCGCCTCTCGTCTGCTTATTCGCGTTATCCAAGGGTCTGGTCACATCGGAGGGTAAGTACCAGCGCCCCTCACCAGCCGCCGCCATGGAGCCTATGACAGTATGACTAGGTATGACTAGGCAGCAACTAGAACCATCCCAAAGAGAAAGAAATGCAAGAAGGCAAAGTGGCTATCTGACAAGAAAGAACGGAAGCAATAAGCAAGGGAGAAAGGGAAAGATATATCCAACTGAATGCAGATTTCCAGAGAACAGCAAGGAGAGATAGGAAGGCCTTCCTAAATGAGCAATGCAAAGAAATAGAGGAAAACAATAGAATGGGAAAGACTAGAGATCTTTTCAAGAAAATTGGAGATATCAAAGGACCATTTCGTGCTATAAGGTAGGCACGATAAAGGACAAGAATGGCAAGGATCTAACAGAAGCAGATGAGATTAAGAAGAGGTGGCAAGAATACACAGAGGAACTATATACGGTTGATATATATAGGCTCATTGTTCCTGATAACCACAATGGTGTAGTCATTGAACCTGAACCTGACATCTTGGAGTGTGAAGTCAAGCATCACGAACAACAAAGTTAGTGGAGGTGACTACATTCCAGCTGAGTTACTCAAAATTTTAAAAGATGGTGCTGCACTCCATACACAAGCAAATTTGGAAAACCCAGCAGTGGCCACAAGACTGGAAAAGATCAGTTTACATTCCAATCCCAAAGAAGGGCAGTGTCAAAGACTGTTTGAACTACCACACAATTGCGCTCATTTCACATGCTAGCAAGGTTATGCTCAAAATCCTACAAGCTAGGCTTCAGCAGTATGTGAATTGAGAACTAACAGAAGTGCAAGCTGGTTTCCGAAGAGGCAGAGGAACTAGAGA
The DNA here is from genome assembly GCA_029204185.1 of Lerista edwardsae. NCBI lineage: Eukaryota > Metazoa > Chordata > Lepidosauria > Squamata > Scincidae > Lerista > Lerista edwardsae. Next base: position 10,996 of record JAJKFI010008686.1, read on the forward strand.
TCAAATTGTCAACATTCGCTGGATCATGGAGAAACCAAGAGAGTTCCAGAAAAACATCTACTTCTGCTTCATTGACTACGTTTAAAGCCTTTTACTGTGTGGATCACAACAAATTGTGGCAAGTTCTTGAAGAGGTGGGAGTACCAGACCACCTTATCTGTCTTCTGAGAAACCTGTATGCAGGTCAGGAAGCTACAGTTAGAACCGGACACGGAACAACCAATTGGTTTCAAATTGGGAATGGAGTACGACAAGGCTGTATACTGTCACCCTGTTTATTTAACTTCTATGCAGAGTACATCATGAAAAAGTCTGGGCTGGATGACTCACAAGCTGGAATCAAGATTGCTGGGAGAAATATCAACAACCTCAGATATACAGATGATACCACTCTAATGGCAGAAAGTGAGGAAGACCTAAAGAACCTTCTGATGAGGGTGAAACAGGAAAGTGCCAAAATTGGCTTGAAGCTCAACATTAAAAAAAACTAAGATCATGGCAACCACTCTCATCAATTCCTGGCAAATAGAAGGGGCGTCAGAGTTTATTTGGCAAGCAGTGTCAGAGTTTATTTTCCTGGGCTCCAAGATAATCGCAGATGGTGACTACAGCCATGAAATTAAATGACGTTTGCTTCTTGGGAGGAAAGCTATGGCGAACCTAGACAACTTAATAAAAAGCCGAGACATCACCCTGCCAACGAAGGTTCGCATAGTCAAAGGTATGGTTTTCCCAGTAGTAATGTATGGCAGTGAGAGCTGGACCATAAGGAAGGCAGAGCACTGAAGAATAGATGCTTTTGAATTATGGTGTTGGAGGAGACTTGAGAGTCCTGGACTGCAAGGAGATCCAATCGATCAATCCTACAGGAAGTCAAGCCTGATTGCTCCCTGGAAGGACAAGCTGAAGCTGAAGCTGAAATACTTTGGCCACCTCATGAGAAGAGAGGACTCTTTAGAAAAGACCCTCATGCTGGGAAAGACTGAAGGCAAAAGGAGAATGGGACGGCAGAGGATGAGATGGTTATATAGTGTCACCGAAGCAATGAACATGAAATTGGGCGAACTCCAGAAGCTAGTGAAAGACAGGGAGGCCTGGCGTGCTGTGGTCCATGGGGTCGCGAAGAGTTGGACACGACTTAGCGACTGAACAACAAATGACTAGAGTTGCATCAATGTGGTTGACACATTGACGGTTGACACATTGTGGTTGACGCTATCAAAAGTAGCGTCATGTTTCATTAACTTCATATTAATTATTGCAATTTGTTCTGTGCAAACGGGAGTGCTGCAGAGGAGCAAATGTGGGTGACTGACCCAGCATCTAACTTGACTCTATGACCAACACACTTCCAGAGGTAAGTAAGGGAGGCTAGAGCAGCATGTCTCATGTGTCTCAAGAACCGGTGGTACTTGAGGTGCTGTCTGGTGGTACTTGGGGGTACCCCAAACCCTCACTGCCTTGCAGAGAGACCAGCCAACAAGCAGCAGTAGGAAGCATGGCTCAGTGGGCAGAGCTCCAGTATGTGCGTTTCGTGCAATTGAAAAAGTCCTCCCCATCAGCTCTGAGCCTCTTGCTGGTGTTGGTTGCATCACGTCTAGCCTCCCAATCCAGAAGTAACAGGCGAATGACATTATCACCAGGTACTTTCAGTGGTACTTTCAATAAATAAAGAAATACTTGTGGACCATGCAGAGTGTTATGGCGTGGGAGAAACATTGAGAAACGCTGAACTAGAAGCATGGGCTTGCCCCACTGGTGATGTGCTGACAACATTTTCAGGGATGCCCAGGGTCTCTTGGCCATAGCCTGACTTAGACCCTGCTACCCACGCTCAATTTCCTGGCCATTGTACCACATGTCTGCAATTTACACAGACACAGGATCCTTAGATCAGCTACAAATGGTTGAAGTCTCTTTCCTTCAGAGGTGCTGTTCCAACTCTGCTGCAGCAGCAAGAATCCAAGCTGAAACTCCCTGACCCTTAGAGTTTGCATTTCCTGTACAGCAGTTCTCACGAGAAGTAGCATATTGTCTGACCTTCAGTGTCCTCCTCTATTTTGGGCATCTTTATCCTGCTTGGCCCAGGAAGTTGTCCCACATTGCCCATCATCCCAAGCAATTAACGCAGGAAACAGGCAGAGAGGGAGCCTATTGCAGCACTCTGTGATGAAAGTGAGAAGCGGGAAAAGGAACTCTTAGGAGCTCAGCCAGTGTGTTGCTGTCACTGCCTGGAGTAGCTCCAATGGCAAATGCGAAGGGGTGTTATGGCTAGACTTGCCGGGTGTTCCTTATTATAAGGGACTTCCCGTATTTATGATTTAAAAATCGTGTCCTGTATCAATGTTGAATGGGACTTTAAAAAATCCCATTCTAAAATTCTGCTGCTGTTGCTGCTTGCTGCTGCCTCGCCTCGGCTAACGGCATAATTTTAATATTGTTTCTGGTAACCATGGAGTGGTTTGATAGACAGCAGTACCCCAATACCTGTGTGCCCCTTATTGTCATGTTGAAAACCTGGCAAGCCTAGTTATGGCACCCGCAGTGCATGCAGGGCCACCCCTCCCTCTGGCTAAGATACTGAGCCCAGTTCATTTTATGACAACCCTGTCCCTGCTTAATGAGCAGACTGGAGAATGGTGGTGGTCAGGACTGTAGCTACATTTGGGGCGGGGGCAGGTCACCCCAGGGGTGGTGGTGTCATCACTAGACCCCAAATTTTGAAAATCATGGTTTTAAGAAGACCAGCATGTTATCCAACAGACTGTTCGATACAGAATTTAACGAGGAATTCAATGGAAAAAAACAACTGGAGTGTAATATCTTTATTCTATCAAATGTTACGGCCAAAAAACGAAAAACTGAACAGATAACGTCTTATGTAAAAATAGCAGTTTATTAAGATTACTGTTTTTAGGAATAATACCATTCAATGTGGAATTTTACGAAGAATTCAAAAACCCAGAGTGTAATACCAAACGTCCTAATGGCAAAAAGCAAAAATACGGCTGTCGTATGTAACATTATGTATGATGGCTCCATTGAACCTCCAGATGCAGGAGCAGTATGCCACTACGTTCTGTGTGCAGGGGAGCCATAGCAGGGGAGGGCACTGACGAACATCCACTGCTGGTGGGGAAATATTCACTCTGTTTATTTTCTGGCCATTATTATTACTATTCATTTCATGTAATGACTATTACCATCTCTCAGCCTCACCTACCTCACGAGGTTGTTGTGAAGGCAAAAGGAGGGGAGAAAACATGCACACCACCTTGAGCTCCTTGGAGGAAAGGTGCATAGAATGTGTATAAAATGTTGTATGTGTCAAAAATTTACAGGCACCAGGTGTCAAATGACCGAGCTACGCCACTGTTGGTGGGGTCGGGAGGATGCGGAAAATGCAAAATGGTGCTCTGATGAAACTGACCTTGAAGTCCTGCGGGGAGGGGAGGGGAGGGAAGGGGAGGGGAAATGAATGACGTCTGAGTGGCACTGCAACTGCTGCAGGGGCCAACTCATCAGTAGCAATGGGCTGCCAAGTGCATCTGACCTTCTTCGAAGTGACATCAGGGAACAGCTCCAAAACAGTGCGAAGCAAACAGTAACCTGCTTGTTCCCAGCAGAATAATGCAACGCAAGCTGGGCTGTTTCTGCGGGTCAAACTTGCCAGCCTCTACCAGGCCTTGGCAAGAAGTCCTGGCACGGTGAGATGTACGAAGTGCCAGTTTTGCATCTGTGCTCCCAGCTGCCTGGTGCTCTCTGGAATCTATGAATGCATGCCACTGTCTGCAGTAGGAGCTTACAGCACTCTGTTAGACAGCTTGTTAAATCCCAGGGCATTTTCACACCAGATGCTGATGTGCTGCTTTGGGTCCTGCTGCAATGTTCAAAAACATGAATGCTCCAACCTGCACTGGCCCTTGTGCTGGCCAAACTTTGCTGGCCTGTCCGCTGGCCTAACTCCAGGTTAGGATTGTGCTCTTTATGAAGTTACTTCCCTTTTTTTCTGGCCTTGGAAGGTGTTCGTCACCTCCTCCTTCAGGCTAGTTAATGCTTCCTCAAGAACCAGGCCCACCTCCCTCCTGTGATTTGCATTCCATAGCCCTCTGCTAGATTTCCCTCACTATTTTCTTATACACAGCACAACTCTCCTGCTGGGCAACTTGAGTACTGGAACGTTCAGACAGCCCTGTTCTAATTAAAAAAAAATATATTATTAAGGCAAAAGTTGTTAGGAGCACCATGGTTACGCTGCTGTATCCAGGATGGAGCACTAGTGCTGAAGAGGCAGGGCCAAGTATAGCAATAAAGGAAATGCACAGTTTCTCTGGCAATATATATATACAGATTGTATATATATATACAATCTGATTCATGTTTTCAATTAAATCAGTTTAAGGCTGTAATCCTGGGGACAGCTGCCAGAGAGAAAGTTCCACGGGTCACTGAATGCCATGGGACATACTCCTATATACTGTATCCATAACACTGGGCTTCAGGGCCAGTCCAGACATGAGGTGAACTGAAAACGTCCCCCC
>JAJKFI010008725.1:0-24623 GCA_029204185.1 Lerista edwardsae
TGAGTGGCAGAGGGTGTTGGCGGGTAAGAGGGCGGGCAGGAGCTGGACGGGCGCACGGCCGCGCCGCATGGGAAGCTTGCGAATGGTGCCTGGAGACCCGCTGCAGGAGACGGCGGAGGGCGTCCTCTCAGTAGTGCAGCGGTTTTACGAGGCGCTGCTGGGGCAGCCGGAGGGCTGCGTGCAGGAGAAGGTGACCGCTTTCCTTGGCCGAGACGGGTGAGCCACCATCAGGGGCAGCGCAGCTGCGGCCATGGCCTGCGGCACGTGGAGACTCGCGGCAGATCAGGCCACGAGCCTGTTGGGGCCGGTGCTGGAGAGTGAGGTGAGGGCTGCGATTAGGGTGGGGCGTGCGGCTGCCGCCCCGGGACCCGGTGGGCTGCCGTATGGACTCTATCAGGCCTTCCAAGAGCAGCTGGCGGGCCCGCTGGCTGTTGTGTTCAACGCCGTGCTGGGGGAGGGGGAGCGTCTGGGAGAGGACTTCTCCACAGGCCTTTTGAGGCTCCTCCCCAAGGGCTCCCCTCCCTCGTGAGCAACTGGCGCCCACTGTCCGTCAATAATGTAGACTATCGCCTGCTGGCGCACGTTCTTTTGGCGAGGCTGGCAACGGTCGCAGACACGCTGGTACACCCAGGGCAGACCAGTGCGGTGCCGGGGAGGCGCATGGACACCTCCCACGTGCCTGTGTGCGAGGTTTTCGGGGCGGTGGCCGTGGGCAGATGGAGGGGTCTGGTCGTCCGGCTCGACCAGTCCAAGGCGTTCGATAGGGTGGGGAGGCAATATCTGTGGCTGTGCTGCGTGACCGCGGGCTGCCGGAAGAGTTCATCAGTCACCTGCGCAGGCTCTATGTGCATGCGTCTGTGATCCCGGTGGTGGAGGGCTGGCAGGGGAAGCCCATCCCCCTTGCCACGGGCCTCCGTCAGGGTTGTCCGCTGAGCTCGCTCCTGTATGTGTTAGTGTTGGATCCGCTGTTGCGCGCCATTCAGGCGGACGGACGGCTCTGTGATTTCACAGGGGCGGGGGGGAGCAGGCACGGCAGAGGGCAAGGGGTGTGTGAAAGTGGTGGCGCACACAGATGATATCTACGTCCTCCTGCGGGGGGAAGGGGAGCTGAGTGCCCTCCGTGAGCTGCTCAGCGAGTATGGGAGAGCGTCGGGAGCAGTCATCAACGCCAGTAAGTCGCGATGCTATGCGCTGGGAATGGCAGGAGTGCCTGCCATTCCATGCAGGGCCCTGGCCACCGAGGGAGGAGAGGCGGGCTGGCATGACCTGCCACCCGTGACGGTGGTGGGGGTCTTGGGAGTGCAATTTGGCCTGGAGCACGACTCCTGGCAGCAGGATTGGCAGAGATGGGAAGAGCGCGTGGGAGAAAGGCTGCGCCTTTGGAGCGGCTGGCACCTGGGCCTGTTTCAACGGGCACATTACATCAATGTCTATCTAGTGCCCATGGCGCGAGCTGTCGTGGTGATGTACCCGCCACCCAAGGGGCTGTTGGACCGTGTGACAGGTGCTCTGTTCCGCTTCCTGTGGGGGGTGCGCACCTTCCCATTAGCAAGGGGCGTGGTGTACTGGCCTGTGCAGGAGGGAGGGCTTGGGGTCAAGACCCTCGCCCCCACGTTCCTGGCAATCTTCGCTGTGGCCCATTGAGTGGGCGCTATGGCGCAGAGACACGGAGGCGGGGCTGCGGGCCCACTTGCCAGGGAAGGAGGTAATCTGGAGCGCCTTTGAGGCCACCTGGCACTCATCGGGCTGGGGGCGAAAGTGGTGGAGTGGCGAGGGGGACATCAGGCGGTTGACGGTGCACCTGGTGGCACCCATGCCAGCCCACATGCGCAAGTGCGCACGTTGGGTGAAAGAGCTCGGCCTGAGCCCCGCACACGTCAATGCTGATGCCGTGAAGGCGGCAGGGGAGTTAGTGCCGCTCGTGAGGAGCGTCTACGCACGCCTGTTGCGCGAGGGCGTCCTGGAAGGGCTGCGGCAGCATCAGGCGGTGCGCGCCTCCGTGGCCCCCTACCTGCGCGACGAGCAATTGGCGAGGGAGGTGTTCTCAGACAGAGGGGTGCTCTATGGATTGTGGGAGTTGCGCTGGCGGCTGTATCACCAGGTTGTTAAGGTAGGTGCGACGTGCCCTTGGCTGCTGCCTGCCCGTCAGGCGTGCAGGCGGATCATGTGTGTCCTGGCCAGCGCGCCGGGTCCCCCCCCCCACGGGAGACAGTCACTCACTTTGTGAGCGGCTGCCCTGCGGCGCAGGCTCTATGGAGAGAACTGGCGAGTGCGTGGAGATGGCCGGAGCTGTCCCTGCAGCACTGGGAGACGCTGGTGTCGGGGCAGGAACTGTTGGGCGGCATGCGTGGACCGATGCGCATTCCAGACGGGGGCAGAGAAGAGCGCTGCAAGGTCCAGTGGGACGCCGTGCATGTGGTAAACCTGTATGCCGTGCTCGCGCTGAGTTTGGGAAGGGCAGCAGAGGGCAGAGCGCGCAGTCCAGCTTCGGCTGCTTCGTGGGCGTCGTCCATTCGGCGATGGGTGAGCGCAGTGGCACAGTACCAGCAGAAAGAGATGCCGCGAGAGTGCTGGGCAGCCAGGTGGGCATGGCTAAGCGCAGCGGACACCCCGATCACTTGAACAGAACACTTATCTGGTGGGGTGGCGTAGCGTATAACGATTTACCTGTGTAGAATGGGCTTTTTGTCCCTTCCTTCCCATGTCAGACGGACTGTTTGTCCTTTTCGTCTCATGTGGAATGGTTCCTGTCCTTTCCTCTTGTGGGGAATAGGCTCTTTGTCTTTTTCCTCCTGCATGGAGTGGGCTTCTTGTCTTTCTTCTCTTGTGGGGATTGGGCTTTTTGTCCTTTTCCCCCTGCATGGAGTGAGCTTCTTGTCCTTTTCCTCTTGTGGGGATTGGGCTTGTTGTCCTTTTTCTCCCGTGTGAAATGGGCTTTTTGTCCTTTTCCTTCTCTGCAGTTGTGTGTTTGAAGGGCCCTTGGGCAAGGGTTTGGGAGAGAGAGATGGGAAAGCATATAAACAGTGGAAGGGATCAAGGGATGGGGGGAGATGCAGAGAGAGAGAGAGAGAAGGAGTGAGAGGGAGAGAAGTGGAAAAAGGGGGGAGGGACAGGTACGGAGAAGAGATATGCACAGTAAAATCGTGCGAGAGGAGTAACACCAAGTGTGTAGGGAAAGGAAGGACAGGTGAGAGGACAGGCTATGTAAAGTCAATGCATCGACGACATGGAATGATGACGTGAGATGATGTATGTAAATATGTATATATGTAAATGTGAAACGTGTGAATATGGAAATGGCAAATGTAAAATGTACCAGGTTGTTATGCACGGAAGGGGGGGACTGTACATAAGGACAATGGACAGTTCCGGTGGGTCCCTAACCCTCCGAGCAGCTGCGTAGCACGGGCGCGGCATAAACGCCTCCGGCAAACCTAACCCTCACCCTCACCCTCACCCGACCCTATGAAAATATAGGGCCAGATTATATGGGAGACTTGTACAGTTACGCTAAAATGTTTCAAATTCTATTGCTTGAGTGATTGGTTCCCCTTCATGTACTCACCCCACCTTGTTGAATCACCCTGACTACTTCCCCCAGGCGTATGATTTCTCATCTAGATTGACTCCCAGGTTTCCTCACCCTTGGCCCCCTCCCTAGGTCAAATAGGGTTTGATGGGCCATCAAGGGAACGCAGGGTTCTGCCAGGGAAATGTGGGGGGGGGCATTTAGCTTGAGGTCATGAAACAGCAGGGATGGGGACACAAAGGAACAATTACGTACAAAGTTCATTTACTCTGTACATTTACTCCATTGAGTTTCTGGCACCAGCAACAATCAGTCGTTGGCATTCATCTTCTCTCCTGTGGCCGCATGCGGTGCTGGCAGCCATCCTCTCGCGGCTCCAGAGGAAGCCTCACCATCTCACAGGCACCAAGCACATTCTCCCCCCCCCCACACACACACACGCACGGTCGTCTCTGACATCACAGGGGAGACCCTGGAGCATCAGCAGACACCAAAACCTGGGATCCAGCTGCTCACATGGATCCAGGAAACGCAGAGGAAGAAAAGGAGTTTTTGCCTGCTGCTGAAGAGCCTGACAAAGGAGAAGAGCACATGGCTGAATCCAAGCAAGCCGTAAACTGAAAGGGAAGAGGGAGGCCCACAATCCGGTGCCATCCTTGCTCCCTGGGTGCTAGAGGATCAGGCGGATCGGAAGGGGGTTGCCCAAGTGTCGGCGGTGTGTCCTCTTGGCAGGAGCAGGCCGAGACCCCGCTTGCGTCCTGTGATCCTGTCCTTCTCCCACTCTAGTGCCCAGGAAGTGCACTGAGGGACCACCGTCCTCCTTTTATTTATTTTTTTAACAATTTTTATTCATATTTTCCTAGTTACAAAACTAAAATTTTTAAATACATTCATTAAACACACTTTACCATAGGACTTCCCGCAACCAATCCCTTTTGACCTCAAAATCTCGATGGTTTCTCTCAGTCATCGAATAACCAAATTATATTCTTTTTACCTTCTCTTCTTCCTATATAAGTTTTAAATTTCTCCCAATCTTGGTGATATCTCTCTATCATTTCTTCCTTTATACTTTTTGTAAGTCTGTCCATTTCCATTATGTATAACATCTTTTGAATCCATTCTTCTTTTCCTGGTGTCTTCTCTTGTCGCCAGAATCTCACATTTACCATCCTTGCTGCTGTTACCATATACCATATCAATATTCTATCATTGACTTTCATCGTTTCTAATTTTAAACCTATCAAAAATAGCTCTGGTTCCTTATCCATGTTATAACCTAATACTTTCGACATCTCTTTATGTATCATTGTCCAAAAGGCCCGTGCTTTCCTGCACGTCCACCACATATGGAAGAACGAGCCTTCTTGCTCTTTGCATTTCCAACATTTGTTGGATATCTTATTTTTCATCTTTGATAGCTTCTTCGGGGTTAGGTACCATCTGTACATCATTTTATAACAATTTTCATTTATATTATTACACACTGAAATTCTTAGTGATTCTTTCCATAAATATTCCCACGATAACATCGTTATATCCTTATTTATATTTATTGCCCATTTAACCATTTGTGTTTTTACTACTTCATCTAAAGTATACTCTTGAATTAATAATTTGTAAATTTTTGAGATTTGTTTTGATTTTGTTTTGAGATTTGACTTCCGGTTGAGTCATGGCGGTCTGAGCAGGTTAGAGTAATGCTCTGCCTGAGTGAGATATCTGTGCTTTAGAGGAGAAAGCAATTAATCTCTCCTAAAACTCGCTTCTCAGGAAGGGAAGGAGCTAGAGACGCTCATAAACCGAAGAGGAGGAGAATTCAGCGATAAGAGGGCTCAGAACAAAGGGTTTTTTTATCGTCTTGAGTTCACTCCCCAGCGACGGTTCAGCGGCAAGCACTACAGAATCTCAAGAGTCAACTATTTGACCTAAGACCTTCAATGACTTAATCTCTCGAAAAGAACAGAAGGGAGGCAGCAATACTAAAACAAAATAAGGTAAAGACCTCAACTTCTCTTTCACAACATTTATAGATATGAACAAAAAACTTTTATTAAAAGCTGAAGAAGAAAATCTTTAGAGCTTCCAATTAAGAAGTGATTAAAAAGTGATTTATTCAAGCTCAATGTCATATGATTTAAGACATAAACATAGGGAGAGAGCACCAAGTTGGAGTGAAACCAAAATGTCGAAAAAACTAGAAAAAGAGCAAACTCCATTAGAAAATTTGGAAAGGAAACTTATGGAAGCAATGAAAGATATGTGTTATAAAATAAATGAGAATATAACTGAAAATATGAATAAAATGATGGAAGGAGTGAAAGAAGGAATAGAAGATGTAAAAAAAGAAATAAGAGAAGTAAAGGGGGAGGTACAATCCATAAATCAGAAAGTCCAAAATTTGGAAAAGAAAACGGAAGAGACAGAGCAAAAGATTGAATTAGTCTTTGCAGATTTAAAGAGACAGGAGGAAAAAATGTTGGCGATAGAATTCAAGACTATGGAAACACAAGTGAGACTAAGAGGCATACCAGAAAAATTATATGAAGAAAGACAAGATGTAGTTAAAATTTTAGCAGAATATATGGGTAAAGAAATTCAACAAATGGAAGACCAATGTGATAAGATTTATAGAATTAATTCTCAATACACAAGTCAGAGGAAGCTACCAAGAGATATAAAAGTTCAATTTACAACAAGGAAAATGAGAGATGAAATAATAAGAAGACAATGGGAAGATCCATTGAGAATTGGAGGAAAAGAAATAAGAATAATGAAAGAGCTTCCAACAAAAATCTTACAAGATAGGAAAGACTATAAAGAGTTGGCTGAAAAATTGAGAAGCAATGGAATTAGGTTTAGATGGGAAATGCCACAAGGGATAAGTTTCTACTACAGAGATAAAAGGCATAAAATTCAAACTCCTGAAGAAATGGCACAATTTCGGGAGGAATATAAAGAGGACTTAAATTAAACTTAAAATATTAAAAAATGGAGTACAAATTAATTTCTTGGAATGTAAATGGATTAAATTCCTCATTAAGAAGGAAAATTATTTTTCAATGGATAAAAAAACAGAAAGCCAATATAGTATGCTTACAAGAAACACATATTCAAAAAAAAGATTATAAATTTCTGATAAATAAGACATTAGGGGAAGAATTTTTTTCAACAGCTAAAATGAAAAAAAGAGGTATAGTGTTCTATATCAAAAAAGAATTACAACCTAAAGTAATTTTTAAAGATGAAGATGGAAGGTATTTGGCAGTAGAAGTGGACTTGAACTACAAGAAAACCTTATTATTGGGAGTGTATGCTCCAAATGGAGCTAAGAAAGTTTTTTTTTGAAAAATTGAAGGAGAAATTAGAACAGACTCATTATGAACAAATTATGCTAATGGGAGATATGAATGGAGTGGCAGATCTTAAGATGGATAAAGGAAATGAAAGTAAACAAAAAGAAAGTAAGCTTCCAGTATCTTTTTTTGAATTAATTAAACAAGAAAATTTGGAGGACATATGGAGAAAGTTTAATCCCGGAGTAAGAGATTACACATATTATTCGGGGAGACATGAAACATTTTCAAGAATAGATTCAATTTGGATATCCAAGGAGATGACCTGGCTAACCAAGGAGGTGGAGATAATGCCAAGATTAAATTCAGATCATAGTCCAATGCTGTGGAAAGGTGTGTTACAGAATAGGAAAAAGAGATGGAGAATGAATGAGGGGATATTGAATAGAAAAGAAAATGTGGAGTATCTACAAGAAGAAATCAAATATTATATTCGAGATAACCTTGACAATGAGGTTGAGATACGGAAAGTATGGGATGCTTTCAAAGCAGTGATGAGAGGCAATTTGATTAATCTAAACAGTAAAGAAAAGAGAAGAAGAGAAGGTAAAAACAAAGAATTAATTGAGAGATTAAAACAAAAAGAAGAAGAATTTAAGAGAAGTTCAAGGAAAAAATTGATAATGAAGGAAATTAAATTTTTACAAGATCAACTTAATGGAATGGCATTAAAAGAATTGGAATGGAATATGAAAAAACTTCAGCAGAAATTTTTTGAAGGTGGTAATAAAACAGGAAAAATATTAGCATGGCAACTGAAGAAGAAGAGGGAAAATAAATCAATAACAAAAATATGCCACGAGGGAAAAGAAATAGTGGATCATGATGGAATAAGAAGGGAGTTTTATAAATATTATGCAAAATTATATAGAAAGCCAGAAATTGAAAGAAAGGAAATTGATCAGTATCTATCAAATTTACAAATTCCAAAAATAAGTGAGGAAATGAAAGAAAAACTGAATTGTTTAATAACTGAAACAGAGATTGAGAAGGCAATACAAGAAATGAAAAGTGGAAAATCACCAGGAAAAGATGGCCTCTCGGCTAAATTCTATAAAACTTTAAAATCAGATGTAATGAGCATGTTAGTGGATTTATTTAATGATATATTAAAAACGGGATTGATTCCAGAGACATGGAAGGAGGCTAATATCTCTTTGATACCAAAAGAAAATCAGGATTTAACCAATGTTAGGAACTTTAGGCCAATATCATTATTAAATGTTGATTATAAGATATTTACAAAGATTATACCAGAAAGACTGAAGGGAATATTAAGTGAATTAATAGCAGAGGAACAAGCGGGTTTCTTACCAAATAGACAGATAAGAGATAATATGCGTATAGTTCTTAATGCAGTAGAATTCTATGACAAACATCCGGAAAAAGAGGTGGCTTTTTTTTTTGTAGATGCGGAGAAAGCGTTTGACAACTTGAATTGGGATTTTATGTTAGAAGTGATAGAGAAAATGGAATGGGGCGAGAATTGTGTTAGAGCGATTAAAGCAATATATAAGGATCAAAAAGCTAATTTGATTATAAATATGGACAATACAGAGGATTTCAGGGTGGAAAGAGGAACAAGACAAGGTTGTCCTCTTTCCCCATTGCTATTTATAACGGTATTGGAAGTCCTATTGGCGCAAATTAGAGATGATCCAGGAATTTTAGGTTTAAGATGCAAAGGATTTGAATACAAATACAGGGCCTTTGCAGATGATATTATGTTTATAATAGAGGATCCAACAAAGACATTACCTATCTTAATAGAAAAAATAAAGAAATTTGGAGATCTAGCAGGTTTTTATTTAAACAAAACTAAGTCTAAGATAATGTGCAAAAATGTTGTTAAAGGTCAACAGAAAATAATAGAACAGTTGACAAAATGTGAAGTGGTACAAAAGACTAAATATTTGGGAGTGGAGTTAACTATGAGAAATATAGATTTATATAAAAACAATTATGAAAAGTTAGAAAAGCAAGTTGAAAAAGATTTGATAAAGTGGAATAAGCTACAATTATCATTGTTAGGGAGAATCTCTGTGATCAAAATGAATGTGCTACCAAGAGTACTGTTTCTACTGCAAACAATACCAATTGTTAATGATCTTAAAATGTTTAACAAGTGGCAAAAGATGCTTTTAAAGTTTGTATGGGCTGGAAAGAGACCCAGGATAAAGATGAAAGTGTTGTATGATGGGAAGGAAAGGGGTGGCTTTCAGTTACCAAATTTGAGATTATACCATGATGCAATATGTTTATCTTGGTTGAGAGAATGGGTAACATTAGAAAATAGGAAACTTCTCAGCTTAGAAGGCCACAATAAGATTTTTGGGTGGCATGCATATTTGATGTATGGGAAGATAAAAATGGATGGACTTTTTATGCATCATTATGTTAGAAGGAGTATTTTTAGGGTATGGGAAAGATAAAAAACAATTAGGTGAGAAGAAACCTTTTTGGATAGTGCCAATGGAAGTAATAAAAGCAAGGACAGCAGCAAGAGGTGATGACTGGTTACAGTATAAGGATTTAATAGTGACAACAAGGAAAGATAAAGTAGAGATGAAGAGAAGAGAATAAATTAGCTATAAATATGATTGGTTCAGTTATAGGCAGATGAAAGAGCTATTTGAGAAAGATAAGAGAACCAGTGGGTTCGGGATGGAAAATTTTGAATTAGAAAGTTTATTGGTAGGGGGAAAGAAAAAACAAATCTCAAAAAATCCCACCGTCCTCCTTTTAGACCGCGCGGTTAGGTGAAGACGCCACCTCGTGCTGCTGGAGAGGCTCCGCCCCTTCCCCGCTCGTTGGTCTGCCTACAGTGTTGCCTCTTTTTCCTCCCTCAGTCTGCTCACGCGCTTTCGTGAGACCCTGAAGCAGTGCCAAGACCTGAAGACGGAGAAGGCCCAGATGGACCGCAGGATCAGCCAGCTCCTGGAGGAGAACGGGGACCTTTCGTGCACCCCAAGCGCGGGGCAGGGAGGGGCGGCGAGGGATTTTTGTTGCTGCTTGCATAAGCCTTCCCTGGCACTGAGGACTCTGTGACTGGCATGGTCGTCCTTTGCACACCTGGAGGGGCCTCTTGGTTGCAAGGAGTGCCCTCGTCTTCTTGGGTGGGGAGTCGGTGCCAGCGCTCAAGTCACGGGCAGTGGGCAACAGACACCGGCCGCAGCTGTGGGACTTTGCCCGGGCTCTCACAGAGCTGCAGGAGAGCGAGGCGGAGCTCTCCGAAGAGCACAGCACAGCTTTGAAGGAGTGGGAGGAGCAAAGAGCCAGCCTAGAAAGGGAGCTCCACAGTGCCCTGGCGGAGAAGGTGAGTGTGTGTGTGGCAAAACCGGGGCCAGGTGGAGTGCCCTGAGATGCGTGCGTGGGGATGCGAACGTGTTGCATACCCGTGCTGCAGTGTGCTGGGAAGTCCACCCCAGAGTGATTCTGCCTCTGAGGGAGACCATTTGCATTTTAATCCATCAGCAGAAGCAGCCTGCAGGTGTTCAAAGTAGAGCCTGAGCAAGACTTTGAGGACACAAGTCACCTGTGTGTGTGGCTGCTGCTGCTCCTGTGCTCTCCTGGGCTGGGGACCACCTGCTTAAAGACTGGGGGTACCTGAGAGGGCTGCTGTCCGCAGGGGCTATGCTTCCTGGCACACCCTGGGAGTGAGCAACTGAGCAAGCTGACTGCCTCGCAGAGAGCAGCAGCAGGCAGAGTTGAAAGCGGTCGCACCCCCGCTCCCCAAGGAGGAAGAGGAGGGGCCACCTCTCTGCTCAGTTCAGAGCCCAGTCCCTGTCAGGGGGAGGGAGGTGGGGAGGCCCCCTCCTGTGCAGACAAAGCCAGCAGCGCACAGTGGCAAAGGAGCAGCACTTTTTCCTCTTGCTTGGCGCCTCACGCAGTCACCCGTGCAGGGGCCTGGCCAGGTGCCCTGGAGCTGAAGGAGGGACGGGAGCTGCTGTGCGTCCTCTTAGAATCTGGGCCTCAGCAGCCAGCCACGGTGTGGCCCTCGGCAGTAGGGGTGGGAGGGACTTGCGGTCGGTGACTCTGTGCTTCCGTTGCTCATTCATACTACGCTTCTCCTAGAAATGCTTGGAAGAGAAAATTGAAATTCTGCAGGGGACGATCTCCCTGCTCGAGGACCAGCTGATGAAGCTGAAGGACAACAGCTCCCTGCCAGAGAAGGGAGAGGTGATGGGGGATGTCCTGAAGGTAGGAGCAGGGCCCAGGTGGGCATCTGAGCAAGGAATTACCCTCAGTCGCTGGGAAACCCTTCAGCACTTCAGTGTGTTGGAAGCAACTTTTCACCCAGTTATTTTTTGGTAATTCAGTCACCCCAATCTTGGACCCATGCAAATCTTTAGTTTCCCATCCAGACTGGCCCCCAGTGTCCCCGACGGAGATTATGGACCTAATTTTAACAGTTAAAATGGGGAAGGCTGCTGGACCAGACAATATTGTCGCTGAATGGCTGAGAGCTGACCCTACGTTTTAGGCTCCTATTTTAGCTAAGCTATTTACAATTGCCAACAAATATGGCATTTTCCCTGACACATGGCGGAAAGCAATAATAGTTCCAATCTATAAAAAAGGAGACTGTAGATCACCCAAAAACTATAGACCTATTAGCTTACTTTCTGTGGCTGGTAAGTTATATGCCAAATTCCTGTTAGTACATTTAAATAACTGGAGTGCCGAGAAAGAGATCCTGGGCATGGAGCAAATTGGTTTTAAACTGGGTAGCGCTACATTAGACCACGGTATCATCTTATCGCATTTGATCTACAAGTGCACCAGACAAATTAAATCTAAACTCTATATCGCTTTTCTGGATCTCAAAGGAGCATTTGACAACATTGATAGGAACCTCCTTTGGGAGAAATTGGAGAGAATGGGAATAGATCCCAAGCTACTGCTACTGATAAGGGGCTTATACTCTAAAACATCTTGCTGGGTCAAATGTTCCCGGATGGGCCACCTGTTGGAAGAAATTCCAACCAACAAGGGGGTAAAGCAAGGTGCCTACTCGCACCTTCCCTGTTCAACTTATTCTTGAACAACTTAGCACCTGCTTTGGATGAGGTAGAAGGCCATCCCCCCAAAATTGGGGACCATAAGGTACCCTTACTTTTATATGCAGATGATGCGGTTATTCTTTCAAGATCTCGTCTAGGCCTTAAAAGACTAGTCCATAAATGTTTGGAATACTTGGCTAGAAAAAAACTGTATCTGAACTTTCAGAAATCTAAAATAATGGTCTTTGCTAGATCATGGAAACCTTTCAAGTGGTTATTTAATGACCAACCCATTGAGCAGGTGAAAACCTTTAAGTACTTGGGAATTCTTTTTTCTTACAATCATTCATGGGTTGGCCACCGGAATATGGTGAAGGCGGCGGCTAATATTTCCATGTCAGCTCTTTTAAGATTCTTCTACAAGAAAGGAGGATCGTTCATTCCGGCCTCCCTCAGAGTGTTCCAAGCCAAAACCCTCTCCCAATTATTGTACGGAGTACTGCTCTGGATTAAATCATTTAACTATTCACTTGAACAAGTTCAGGCAGTGTTTTTAAGGAAGATTAAAACATTTTTAATGTTTTTAAGGAAGATTAAGACTGTGTCCCGTACTCAGCTTTATGTCTTGAGTTAGGTCAATCGAAAATCGAGACGCTAGCCTGGATTCGCACATCCAAATTTTGGTTGAAAATATACTTTAATAACACCCAAAGTAGTTTACTACATCATCTCAAGAGGGATTTATTCTTTCCAGAAGGTGTCTGGGAAGCTAAAATCAAGAAGATAGGTTTCGACGCAGCCCACTTGGGGCAGTACCCCCACGGTGAGGCCTTCCGTATGATTAAACAGAGATTATTTGACATTCAGGCCCAAGAGCTCCTGAGTGCAGCTCATAGCTCCTGTTCCCCATTGTCCTGGCAACCCTCCCTTGCATTGGGCAAAGTCCCAAATTATCTCTACGTGCTAACTAATCCTAACGAAAGAAGGGCATTTACGTTAGCTAGATGCAATGCTATACCCTCAGCGGTATTGTGGGGCAGATTCAGAGGTATACCGTACCAGGACAGAACTTGCCCTTGTTCGCAGAATATTATTGAATCTTTGGACCACCTCCTTCTGCATTGCCCCCTTTACAAAACTGTGAGATCTAGTCTAATCGGCCCAATTCTATCTCGGGTCCCGCTGAAAATGCTTCTCCTGTCGCCCGAGCCGGAACATATAAAATGGTTAGCTGCTTTTTTGTACAGCATTGTGACACTTAACAACAGTAGAGAGGCTATCCGGCTTGTTCTGCATTTAAGCATTTGTGTAAGAGGCTGTAAGTATGTTGCGACTGTGTTTTATTTTATTTTATTTATTTGTCTATGCCAATAAAGGTATTGAAATTGAAATACTTATGTGGCTAATGGTGCGTTGCAGATTCCTCTCCGAGAAAAAGGTTTGTGGTCCGTTTTAGATATAAAGGGGAGGATAAAGAGAAAGCTACAAGGAGATATTTGATTCAGGTCTTGTTGAAAGAAGAAATGAAGTTCCCTAAAGAAGACATTATTGCTATCATTCAATTGACAGGTTCCAAAGAGACAGACTTTTGCCTTGCCTCAGAATGAGTCTATCAGAAATTTTGGTTCCTGAGCAGACATGTGTATGCTTCTGTTTGGGGGGGCATAGTGGGTGATCCCTCAAGGCAGTGCTCCCTTGCCTCTGAAGTGTAGAGCAGGGAAGTGTGGCTGAAAGGTGATGGCCAAGGTGGATAGCCTCACTCCAAAAGCAGGCTATTTGATTTCTTGCAGCCTCTTCTGGGACTTCCCAGAATCCATTGCAGTGCTGCAAAGGATTCTGTAGATCTATGCAGCTGCTTATGAGTAGGACTAGCGGTGTCAGACCCTTGGTCCGTCTCGCCCATCTCTGCATGCTCGGTTCCGTCCGTTCAGACTTGCCGTCTCCAAGTGCAGTGAGAGTGTTTGTTGTGGGGGGAGGGCAGTGGTGGAAGGAAGCTGCCGAATGGTGCGTGAACTTGTTCTTTCCCTCCTCTCCAGACACCCACATCCAGACGATGCAGCAGCAGATTGACCACGTGACTCGCCTCCACGAGGGACATGCAGCGGATGGGCTGGAGTCCAAGGAGGTGGAGGAGCTCTGAGAAAGGAATTTCCTTGGGTTCCCCCAGGGGCACTGTGGGCCTCTCCAGGGTACTGTGGATTCTGATAACACCCTGCCTCCATTTTGGAGCAGGCCTCCTGTCTGGTCTCCGCTTCACTGTGCCCTTGTGAAGCTCCCTGTCTCTTTTCCCTCTGGTCCTTCCTTGGTGCTGTCAGCTGTACTGGAATGGTGCCCCTCCTTTGGGACCCCCAAACCCTTTCCTAGACCCAGTTAGGCCCATTTTGAGTCTTCCTAGCAGTCGCCTCTGCCCCGTGCTCCTTTTTCCTGCTTCCCCAGAGGCATTGTCAGTCTGCTCATGCACTTTCGTGAGACCCTGAAGCAGTGCCAAGACCTGAAAACGGAGAAGGGCCAGATGGACCGCCAGATCAGCCAGCTCCTAGGGGGGCCGGGCAAGATGGCCGCAAGGCAAGTCGCATACGTCCTTCGTGGATGGTGCAGCTGAGCTGTGTTCTGTTCCAGACTCTTCTATGCGAAGAAGAGTATGGCTCCCGGCATCAGAAGAGGTGTCGGAAGGTTGGCAGATACGCTTGAACAAACCTTGGAATGTCGGCAGATCCGGGGGGAGGGAAAGCCTGCCGTGTAACAACAGGGCAGCAGATTCCTGCGTCTTGAGAGCGCAGGGCCGATGGCCGTCAGACCTCGGAGGTAACAGCTGGATTGAATGCAGACTGGAAAAATTGGGAAGGAATTCTATTCTCTGCTAGTCCCCGGCAGGGAAAGAAAACGTGCAGGAGGAGTAAGTTGAAGTAGAATACTGAAGTGAACTTATTAAGCGGTTGAAGATAATTGAAGATACAATTTGCAGAAGATGGCCGATGACAGGCTTTAGAATCACCAGATTTATTTTAACGGAGATGTATGTTTCAGGCGTCATGCTAATTGAGGTGCGTGCTATATATTTACAATGCTATTTTATAATAAACTTTACAAGCGAGATGAAAGAAAAGAAAAGGAAAAAATTTTTTTTATTTCGAACAGAAGATGGTGGTCCAGGACTTTATAAGGAAGTTTTACAACTTGAGCTGTAAAGTTTTATAACCAGATTATCCAATTAACTTAATAGATTGTGAGATTAAAGCATCCCTGCTTGGCAACTTGAGAGGGTCTGAATTGAAAAGAAGCTGATCATTATATGCCGTTTGAAGGTTTTATAGGACTTTAGAAGATTTAGAACAGACAGAAGATTTCTGAGACATTTGTTGCGGCTGGCAGTTTTTCTGTGGGAGAGGAAGGCTGCCACCTACTCCTCTCTTGGTGAGAGAAAGAGGGGCAAGATTTGACTGGACAATCCTTCGCTCTGGTTTTAAATAAATTGTGATAGTTTGAAGATTATTTTATTGTAACCGAGGTAAAAATTTGTGATATTATTACAGAAAGCAAGTGTGGAGAAATTGAAGTGAAATTTTTATAGCTAAAGGTTGGTTTCAAAATGGCGATTGCAGGACAGAGAAGACAGGGAACAAAGAAAGGGCGTATACATTTGGTTTAAGCTTATGACGCAGAAGCTGGAGGGAAAGTTAGAAGATTTATGGGGAAAGTAGAGATATATAGTTAAATAAGATTATAAGGATTTTTAAGGATAATTATGGTTTTAAAAGAAGGGAAAAATAATACGACTAAAGATTGGAAGATAGTCCTGTTACCACATAATATTATACAATACTGGTTAGAATGACCTGCAGAATTGCTAGTAATATAGAAGTGTTTATTATGCGTAAATGAAAGTATATTGTTTTATTGTTCTATTTTTTTGGAGTACTTTTTCTTTTTGTTTTGCTTTTAAACATATATATCTTTTTTATTGTTTAGATGGCTTTTACCTCTCTCTATATATGTTAGTTTTTGGTGTATTTGTAGGGAATATATAGTCAAGAAAGATGAGTTAATTTAACTAACGTATTATTTTGAGAGATACGAGACAATATACACCAATAATGGGCACTTGAATGACATAATAAGCTTAATTGTAGAATTCTATTCTATATATGTAGTTAGAGATTTTTTTTTAGACATGCTTGTAACCTTATGTTACACGCATACCTTATGTGTTTTCCTATGTGTTTCCAATTACCTTATGTAACTCCATTCCTTGTCCCATGACTTAAAGAATAAATTTTAAAATATTTACTCTAAAAAAGATCAGCCAGCTCCTGGAGGAGAACGGGGACCTTTCGTTCAAGGTATGGCGCCCCCGTCTCTGCTGCAGCACTGCTGCTCCAAGCGTGGGGCAGGGGGACGGCGAGGGATTTCTGATGGTACTTGCATAAGCCTTCCCTGGCACTGAGGACTCTGTGACTGGTACGGTCGTCCTTTGCACACCTGGAGGGGCCTCTTGGTTGCAAGGAGTGCCCTCGTCTTCTTGGGTGGGGAGTTGGTGCCAGCACTCAAGTCGCAGGCAGTGGGCAACAGACACTGGCCGCAGCTGCGGGACTTTGCCCGGGCTCACAGAGCTGCAGGAGAGCGAGGCAGAGCTCTCCGAAGAGCACAGCACAGCTTTGAAGGAGTGGGAGGAGCGGAGAGCCAGCCTAGAAAGGGAGCTCCACAGTGCCCTGGCTGAGAAGGTGAGTGAGTGTGTGGCAAAACCGGGGCCAGGTGGCGTGCCCTGAGATGCGTGCATGGGGATACCCCACGCGTGTAAGTGTGTTGCATGTCCGTGCTGCAGTGTGCTGGGAAGTCTACCCCAGAGTGACTGTGCTGCTGAGGGAGACCATTTGCATTTTAATCCATCAGCAGAAGCAGCCTGCAAGTGTCCAAAGCAGAGCCTGAGCATGGCTTTGAGGGCACAAGTCACCTGTCCCTCTAGAGCAGCTTTTCAACAAAGGCACAACTGGGGTCCCCTCCTTTGGTCCCCAGAGTTGTCACGCCCAAGGCAAAACGGGCGTCCCAGACCTCTGGGAAGCAGGTAGCAAGAGATCAACTGGATCCTAGGAGATCTTCACCAGCACCGTGGAGTTGGTGATGCGAGCTCCGTAATGCCCAGCCCAATATTGCGTGTCTTGTCCTTTGTGCAGGAAACATACATAGCGAACTCCAGGGCTGTAATT
This sequence comes from Lerista edwardsae, assembly GCA_029204185.1. Classification (NCBI taxonomy): domain Eukaryota; kingdom Metazoa; phylum Chordata; class Lepidosauria; order Squamata; family Scincidae; genus Lerista; species Lerista edwardsae. Next base: position 17,093 of record JAJKFI010008725.1, read on the forward strand.
TTGGAAGACGTGGGACACCTGCCAGGGGAAAGGCGGAGGGAAGCTGCTGTCATTGGTGCGGCTTCTCCCGTGTGGGTTCTTTCATGCACAGTCAAGGCTGAAGTACAACTGAAACTCTTCCTGCATTCCAAGTATTGAAATGGCTTCTCCCCTGTGTGTGTTCTGAGCTTGGAGTTGCTGCTGTAGGTCTTTGCAGGTTGAGATTTGCAGGCTTCCTTCCTGTTTCCAGTTTCCAGTGGCGCTGTGGCCCTGGCCTTGCCCTGCCCACTTTTAGCTGCCTTAATAAGGATAAGGGGGCTGGAGGCTCAAGAGTGGTTAATTTTACCATGGGCAGGACGGATGAATACCAGGAGTTGTGATGCATCACATGAATCCGAGTCATCAAGCGCAATAGAGTATTGTTGAAAATGTCCAGCTTTTTCTGCCATTTGTTTGAAACTCTGGCAGGTTTCAGATCATACAATTTAAGACAGCACCATGAAACACAACACAAACAATACTCCTAGCTCACAGGAGAACGGCGTGCTGAGCAATTTGAAGAGTTGCTGTCAAATTACAAGGGAGGCAATGTAAGTCGCCACTAGGAGACGCAACATGAAGCTACATATTCCCAGTTGCCAGCAGCGTGCTGAGAAATGTGAACAGTTGCAACAGTCTGCAGGTAGAAAAGAAAATGAATCTTTGATCAGGGCAAGTTACAGAGTCGCATATGAATTGGTCAAACAAGGGAAGCTGTTCACTGGAGAACTAACCAGAAACTGCCTGATGGGAGTGGTGGCAGAATTATGCCCAGAAAAAATGAATCTCTCTGAACAGATCAATCTTGAACCAGACACTGGGGGTTCCTATGTCTCTCTGGAGGGTTTGGGGAGCCCACTGCAGGGCACCTCAGAAAAGAATACTATCGTGATCCTGTTGTGACAGTATTTTTTTTAGACTAAATGGGCCCTTGGCCTGATCCAGCAAAGCTTTTCTTATGTTTTGAAAGCTTCAGTTGTGGGGTGTCAGCCTCTTACAGGAATGAACAAGATTGGGCTGTGGGGGCACCCTTGCTGGGCCTGTGCGGAGCCCCCTGACTGCCTCCCCCCTCGCTCCCTCCCCCCAGTTGCCCCCCGCAGGTCAGACGGCCGCTGCGGAGCCCAGGATGCCGCCATCACCCCCCCCGCGAGAGGCCTCTCCAGGCTCCCCGTGCCAGGCCTGCAGGCAAAGTGGCCAGCCAGCGACGAGAACGAGCCCCCCAGTCAGGTAGATGCCTGCTCTCCAGTGACCGCCCCTGTGTTCGCCCCCCTTTCTCTCTCCTCCCCCAGGAGCAAGCTCAGGGCCCCTCCGTGCACACCAGGAGAGCCTGTGTGTCCCAGCCCGAGGCCCCATCTGCGGCCCCTGCGTGCCACAGCCAGCACCCATCTGGTAAGTTGCAAGCAGCCCCTGGGGATCCTCCGGCTGATGGGGGTCTCCGGGGCAGGCTTCTCGCTGTGTCTCTGTTGGCAGGCCGCCGTCGGTTGTCTTCCCGAGCGGGAAAGGCTCAGTGACAACTTCCACCACAGGCAGGGAAGGGGGATGCCGGAGGAGGCTGGGCGGGCCGTGGGGAGGAGCGCCTTGCTCATCTCGCTCGTTTCTTCCCAGCCCCAACACAGAAGCTGTGCTGTGCAGTTTCCCCCAGGGACTAAGAGAGCTGCCCCCATCCCATGATTTGGTCAGGCCCAGCAGCCATATTGGGCTGCTCCTCCACAACAGCTAATTGAGAGTCGGCCACTGAGCAGGGCTGCAATTCCAGACACAATTCCCTGGGAATCGGTTCCAGTGAATCCACTGGGGCTGACGTCTGAGGACGTAGGTTGAGGTCTCTGTACTGCACTGCTCATCCAGATTCTCTCCTCCAGGAAAACACCCGTGCAGCGAATGCGGGAAGATCTACAGCCGTCGCTGCAGCCTGAGGCGGCATGAGAGGATCCACAGAGGGGAGACACCGTTCACCTGCCAGGTGTGTGGGTGGAGCTTCACGCGAAGCGACTGCCTAAAGAGCCACCAGAGGACACATGGGGCAGGGGCTTTTAAAACTTAAATTGTTTTTAAAAGTAAATTGTTTTAAAAATTAAAAAATAAATTCTTTTTTCTAAATGCTGTTTTAATTTTAATACATACTATTTTAATACTGTAAGCCCCCTTGAGTGCCCACTGGGCAATAAGGCGGGATATTAAACCAACAACAACAATTTCTTTTTTTAATTGGTACCAAAGAATGACACCCTCCTGTTCTCAGCCACTTTTTGGAAAACATTCTGAGCACAGTATGAGTTCTAAAAAATACATTGTTCAAAAGAGCCCTTTTATTGCCACTGGCATGACTGGTCTCTACGGAAGCTTGTGCCTGGGCTCATTCAGACTGCTTGCGCACACAGGAAGGTGGGTGGGGGCCAATTTTCCCCTGCCAGCAGCAGCACTGCATGGAAGGCCACGCCAAAGGATACCCTGTCCGTGAGGGTGGCTTTGGGGAAGAACAAAGCCTGCAGCTGGAAAGCTTGCAATGTAGCCTTTTGGCTCCTATTTGTATAAAAGGTACAGTGTGATTGGGGAGGATAGAGACTTCTTGTCATTTGGGGGGCTGTACATTTTTGCGAATTTTTTTTTTTTTTTACAAAAGGGAAGCAGCTCTGAATGTAGATTCCTTCGGTGTGTGTTTGAGGAAACAAAGAGAAGCTTTTTGTAGTTTATACAAAGCATTTATTTGAAAAATATCATTTCATGCTGGCAGTGTTTTTCAGTGCAATTATGGGTTGCCAACATACTTATTGGAACACTTGAAAGAACATTTTTTTCTCATTTAAAGGTGAAATATGCAACAGATGTAAAATGAATTTTAGCCCGATGCAAACTGTTTCACTCGTTAGGAAACATTTTGTGAATTTTTTTTAAAAAATACTTAAGACAAAAATACCACGTTGGCTTTCAGTTTATGTCTGATTTGACTAATGTTTGGAAATACATTTGTGTTAAGAATCATGTGTATATGCCAGCATCTATAAACCTTCTAAATATGAGAACTGTAAAATTGAGACAAATTATTTTGTATGTGTAACTTCTTGACAAACGTTTTCTTTATAAATTATAAGCTTTGAAATGTTTGTTTGGGAAGACATTATAATGTTCTGTAGATATATTAAATATTGTATAGATATGTTTTCGAGTCAAGAGTTGTCTTACTTATGTATTTACATTTTGTAACTCATTCATACTAATAAAAAAATTTTTTAAAAATTATTACCAGTAGTAGTTCATGCAGATCATGTTGGACAGGTAGTGAAATTTTGCTGTTGACCAAGATCTAAATTGGTATGTGTGCAAAATGTATCTTCTGTGCATTTTGGACAAGGGTGCACATGTAAATGGTTGCTACTCTTACTCTCCTTTCTAGTAGAAGTGTTTTGTGACTCATGGAATACTGCTCCAGAGAGTTGGCTTTTCAGAGAGCCTGGATGGCCACGAGAAAGGGAAGCTACCCCCTGTGTGCATGTGATACTTTGCACAGATATTGACTTGCTAAAAGGTAGGCATGTGTATGCAAAGAGACTAAATAATCCCTTCAAAATGATCATTGAAGCAGTAACAGAAAAATGAAACCAACAACTAATAACTAACATCTATGAATTAATGCAGAACAAAAGCAAAATAAGGAGTTACTTTTCAGTTACGTATGAACATATGAGTGGTGCCAAATGTTCTATGAAGTCTCCTCCTTGAGAGTTTCTTTTGACTTCCCCATCCCCTGGCAGCTCTAATCGCTAGTGATCTAAATGGTTGGTGCTAAAACCGTGGTTGTCATGCACTGTTTGTATAGCTTTGTCTTTTCTCTGTTCTTGCCTACATGTTTCTTACACAGTTTAAATAAAGTTTCTTAGTTTTATTCAGTGTGGATTTAAAGTTATACACAAAATGAGTGGGGCAGTTTTGCAAAACAACCCTATTTTTTTTAGTATTCAAACTTTCAAACAAATAAAAACGCTCCTATAGTTTGCCTTGCTTCAAGTAATCTAGATGAGTTACTCCAGCTAACCTTCAAGATGCCAAGAGCCCTATACTGTTTGCCTCAGCAAGCTCACTGGTTACCCCTCTCTGAACTGGCTCTAAGAAGAAATGCCTATTAAGAGCAGCCATTTTGTTTCCTAGGTTGCTCATTACCATTGCCTCCCAAATCTAACTAGGATTTGGAAGAAAGCCCTTGTTCAGACTGCCTGGCCTAGAAAAGGTCAGTAGAAGCAACCAATACATTTCTCCTCCCAGAAAGAAGACAAGGCTGAGTTTTGCCCAAAGCAACAAATTTACAGCCAACGCCCAAGAAAGAAATCTCCCTACAAAGAAAAAGTAGGTCTCCACTTAGCTTCTATTTCTCCAGGCTAACATATCACTTTGTTCACTGTTCCCCTTCCCAGTAAGAAAGCTCTGCTATTAGAAGCTCCCACTAATCTTTTAGGGCTAAAAGAAACTCAAAATTCTAACCATCCTAACCTTTAGCCATTGTCTTTTGCTATTTAGAGAAAAGCACAAACTACTCTAAGCTCCCTCACAAGAACTAGCCTCAACCATCTAGGAAAAAAAAGCTGCTGCTTCCTTCTGCCTTTATAGCACTTTCAGGCCCCGCCCTTTTTGACCAGCTGGGTGAGCTGATGAAGCCAGTTGATTCACCCTTGTTAAAAATCCTGGACCCCTCTAACCTTTAGAGCTCTAATTCTGGCAGCGATAGATGACTTCTGTTTATTGAAGAACATTTTCTCAGGCCCTTCCACCCCAGAGGGGCCACCAAGGTGGCTCCTGACAATTTTTTTAAAAAATTGTATATCCCATAGGCTCATATTAACTTTTCAGGGTTGTGTAAGAGCTCAAGCTCTTTAAAAAAATGCTCTTTAAAAATGGGGGGGGGGAATGGTTGGGGAATTAAAAGAAGGTCAAAGGAACTAAGAAGTGACATTGCAAACATAAGATAAAATAAGTAAATAAACCGATTCTGGCTGCAAGCCTATGCATTCTTACATGGGAGTAAGTGCCATTGACCTCAGTAGGACTTACTCCTGAGTAGGCATGCCTAGGCTTGTGCTTCAGATACACACACATATCACCACCACCACCAGTTCAGAGCTAGGTGTGGTAGTCTGAACGCTTTCCCAGGAGGAAAGCAGATGTGTTGTAAAGGGACAGAGTTTGGGGCAATGTCACTAAAGTATTTTGTTAAGCTTTTCTCTAGAACAGAGGTGGCCACCCTTTCAACTTTAGGGCTCCTGGACCTTTAAGAATTGTGTAGAAGCGTGGATTTCAGCAAGTGCAGCCTATTATCTCATAGTCATGCTGCACCTGCTGAAAATCCCTCTTCTACAGGATTGTTAAATGTCCAGGAGCCCTAAAGCTGAAAGGGTAGCCATGCTTGAAAAGGTTCAACCTCCTTTCCTACCCTGAAGTTCTACATAGAACTTAGAAAGGCATCAGCATACCCTGAAATGCAGCACTCTGACCATGTAGCCAGGTTGCCCTGATTATTCATTACTGTTGGCTCTATTTATGTTCAGCTGTGTCTGGTGCAGCTGTAAGAAGTTCAGGCAGTAGCCTCTGGTCTTGTACCCTCTCCCCTGCCCCACAATGATCACAACAGCTTGTTATGGATTCTTAAGTTAAGCCAAGTTGAAATCTAATCTCCACAGTGGATCACAAAATGCCCAGAAATCTATGGGCCACAGCAGCGATGTGCAGTGAGGGTGTGTCTGGTGAAGCAGAATTGCCCTACCATCTGGATGTCTGCAAGAGGCTTGTGTGCAAGAGGGTATGCTCTCGTACGCAAACATCTTTGTGATTCAGTGTACCCCACAAGGTTATCAGGAAGGGGCTTTAAGCTCTCTTCAGAAAAGACAAAAGGTAGTGCTTAACCTCTACTTCTGGATAAATGTGCTTAGGACCACAGCAGTTGTGCCTTACCTAGCCAGGCTTTTCCATTCCTAATAGACTAGATTTTCAAAGAAGGCCTTAATTCTCTGTCACTCAGGATCATGTTCCTCTTGAGTCATGCATTTGCTTGGCAGCTTAAGGCAAAGTATTGTCCTTTCCAGCATGAGTTTCTCCTCCATTTAACACTTATAATAATGACCTATCTCTCCTAAGGGTTGTTGTACTACTGACAGATAATGATGGTAAATTGCTGTATGCACCAAATAACTATTTTAGCATCCCTCTCTGAATATTTTTAGGCAATTGTTCTTGGAAGGCAGCTTATGTTGCCAGGCTGTGGGAGGGAGAGTCAAAGTACACTCCTGTGCATGTCTACTCGGAAGTAAGTCCCACTGTGTTCAATAGAGCTCACTCCCAGGAAAATGTGCATAGGATTCTAGCCTTACTTTAGGACACAGAGACCATAAAGATGAACGTGTGACACAACAGAGAACTAATAGGGATTGGGATTCACCCAATGAAATATGCGCACACAGGTAATTTGCAATGCCCCTCACTGGTACTTGCTCCTGAAAATGACTTATCCCAGTCAAAAATTACATGACATGCAATCCAGCTGTGCAAGCATGCAGGCATGACTCTGAGCCCAATTCTAACCTGGAGTTAGGCTGGCACAATTGGTCAGCAAAGTTTGTCCAGCACCAGGGCAATGTTCACAATGGAGAGAGGTGAAAAGCAGAGTGCCCCAGGGATCTGTCTTGGGGCCCGTGTTTTTCAACTTGTTCATAAATGACCTGGAGACTGGGATAAGCAGCGAGGTGGCCAAGTTTGTGGATGACACAAAACTTTTCTTGGTGGTGAAGACCAGAAGGGATTGTGAAGAGCTCCAGAAGGATCTCTCCAAGTTGGGGGAATGGGCAGCCAAATGGCAGATGCGTTTCAACGTAGACAAGTGTAAAGAGATGCCCATTGGGGCAAAAAACCAAAACTTCACCTATAGGCTAATGGGTTCTGAGCTGTCTGTGACAGCTCAAGAGAGAGATCTTGGGGTGCTGGTGGACAATTCAATGACGGTATCGACCCAGTGTGCAGCAGCAATTGAGAAGGCCAATTCCATGCTTGGGGTAATTAGAAAAGTGGTTGAGAATAAAACGGCCAATATAATCATGCCATTGTACAAATCGATGGTAAGGCTACATCTGGAGTATTGTGTACAGTTCTGGCTGCCACATCTCAAAAAGGACATAGTGGAGCTGGAAAAGGTGCAGGAGAGAGGGACAAAAATGATTATGGGGCTAGGGCACCTCTCTTATGAAGACTGCAGCATTTGGGGCTCTTCAGTCTGGTAAACAGGCGCCTGAGGGGGGACATGATTGAAACATACAAAATTATGCATGGAAGGGATAGAGTCGATAGAGGGATGTTCTTTTCCCTTTTTCACAATAGAACAAGGGGACATCCACTGTAATAATAATAATAATAATAATAATAATACATTTATTTATATACCGCCTTTCTTAATATCACTAGATTTCTCTAATGATTGAACTCAAGGCGGTTTACATAGGCAGACTTTCTCACAAACCCGAAGGTTTTTACAATT
>JAJKFI010008727.1:0-11242 GCA_029204185.1 Lerista edwardsae
GTGATTTGTACTTTGGCTTTTGGTCACCGGTTTTCTCTTGAAGACAATGAGTTCTTGAAGTTGATGGAAGCCCTTGAAAGTCTCTCACAATCCGCAGGCAGCTTGTTTATTTTTGTGAGTAAACCTTTTCTTCTCTGCTAAGTCTGGGCCTTTTCTGATGATGATGTGGTGGTGGTGGTGGGGAAGACACACACACACCCCCGTTGATTCTCCCAAAAGCCACCAAGCTTCTTCCTGATAGCAGGCCCACAGCCCAGCCATGCTTGTAACCATCATGAACTCTCCTGGCTCATAGCACACTGCTGCAGCCACGTGAAACCACCAAGCTTTCCTCCTGACTCTCTATCCATGCTGAAACCACTAAGCTCCTTTCATCCAACAGTGCAAGCCTGCACCATTGAAAAACTACAGGACACCACCCTAGTAATGTAGAACCAGAGTAGAGGTCCTGGCAAAGGTAAAAGCAGCAACTCTTGGTGGGAAAAACACTTCTTGGCTGGAGTCCAACTGTTGGCAGCCTCTCAAATGTGGCTGTGTACCCCATTGTGGTCATTTGGCCTTCCAGGAAACACTTGCATTGTTATGCTCAATGGTCAGACGCACATAATGCAGGACTTGGAAAGGAGAAGGCCAGACCAGGATGCCACGGGACCCCATTAAGGGGGGGAAGGTTGTGGACACCCTCCCTTTCCCAAACACACGTACAGATCTGACTCCATTTTGGGTCTCATCCTAAGAGTTAACACTATTAAAAATTGGTGCCAGAAACATCTGTAAGTCTCCTTTCCCCTCAGAGTCTTAAGAAATGCAAATCTGGTCCCTGACAAAGGGCATATACAATGACAAGTCCTGCCTGAAATTCAGTCAAGGTCTTATCTGCCCAAGAGCCAAGAGTTTTTCCCCATCAGAGTATACCTGCCTTATCCATTGTCAATCAAAGTAATTCAGTCAAGTTGGGGAGGGGAAGCTTGCCCTGTTCCTGTGAGTAATAGCCAACCTATTGTTGTCTAAATGTACCTCTGTTTGCATTTGACTTTGTAATCGCTTCTCCCTCCTGCCCATTGACCCTTAGTTGGGGGTCACAGCGGGGGGGGGAGAGCAGGAGTAGAGAACCCACCAATCAGATGTATCCCATATTTACACGTTCAACTGTATAACTGATCAAACCAAAAATGTACCTTTGCACAAGTTCTGTGGTCTCCTTGGAGACGCATTGCACTGGTGTCCATTTTACTAATGTTCTACATGTGAGTAAAGTGTATTTCTCTCTCTGCAACATCATAGTCCAGCTGGCACTTCTTTCTGTCAACGTTGCCTGGGCAGGCTGGGATCAAGGGAGTTGGGCTCAGAACAGCATTAATTCTTAAGGATGCAAACAGGATAGGAATGCACATTGGGAAACAAAACCTCAAATTAACAGCCCTTGAGCTTAAAGGCACAGGGGCTCGGGAAATCACAATTGCACCTGATTTCCTCACACAACACTGACAATGGAATGAGCAAAGTCACCATAGAGCCCAGGCTGCTCTGACTCTAGTAAGGCAAGGGCATGCAGTGGATAGGGTGGGAGGGCAGGGGAGTGGTCTGAGTCCTAGCCCACCAGGAGGCCTATGCAGAGGTCAGTGGAAAATATTTTTCCTTACCTCTGGCAGGCCTCCTGAGCATTAGATGCAGCGTGTACCATTGGAGTGGTGGCGTCATTGCCTGTGACGGAGAGTAGGATTGAGCCATTCATTTTGTACCTCCTGAAACCATCTGATTCTCTGATAATGGAAATGTCAGTGGGAGGGTGCGACCAGAATTGGGGCCTGTAAACCAACGGCGTCATGCTGCAGGAACGCTGGGCGGGAGGAACGGGTGAGTGGCAGCCCGCCCATTGCGTACCGCTCCGTTTCGCCATCTTAAAACCATGTTACGGAGCTACGTCATGATACCAACAGGATTTGGTCTCATCTTTCCCACAGCTGTATGACACATTCCCGTCTGTCATGAAATATCTCCCAGGGCCTCACCAAAAGGCATTACTCTCCATGGAGAAGATACTTTCATTTGCGAAGAAGGAGATAGAACGGCATAAGGAGCATCATCCTCTGCATGAACCTCAGGACTTCATTGACTTCTATCTCCTTCAGATGGAGAAAGTAAGTGTCTGCTTTGTATGTTTTGAAGCACTGCTTGGAGGCGTATACTTTTCTTCTGTATAATGTGGCCTGTTCTCTTTGGTCATCTCAGAACAGAAATTGAAGGCGGGTCCGACTCCACTGTAGAGTCACTGTGGGTTAAACTACCAGGCCCAAGAGGCGATGTAATAGTGGAGACGTGCTATTGTCCTCCGGATCAAAAACTCAAAGGGGATCTTGAAATAAGGAAACAAGTCAGGGAGGCATCAAAGAGGGGCAGGGTTGTAATCATGGGGGACTTCAATTATCCTCATATCGACAAGTCAACTGGTGCTCTGGTCAAGAAGGAGAGATCGGATTCCTTGACGTGCTGAATGACTATGCCGTAGAGCAGCTCGTCATGGAGCCCACCAGAGGACAGGTGACTCTGGATTTAATGTTGTGTGGTACTCAGGACCTGGTTTGGGATGTCAATGTTGCTGAGCCATTGGGGAACAGTGACCATGCTGCGATCAGTTTTGCCATGCATGTTTGGCCAAGAGTGCTGAGCAAACCTGACACAAAAGCGCTTGACTTCCGAAAGGCAGATTTCCCTCAATTGAGGAGGCTAATTAGGAAGAAATTGAAAGGGAAGGTAAAAAGAGTCCAATCTCTCCAGGCTGCGTGGAGGCTGTTTAAAACAACCATAGTAGAGGCCCAGTGGAAGTGTATACCGCAAAGAAAGAAGGGCTCGACAAGGACCAGGAGGGTGCCTCAATGGTGGCTAATGAGTAAAGTTAGAGAAGCTGTAAATGGCAAGGAAGCTTCCTTCCGTAAATGGAAGTCTTGCCCCAGTGAGGAGAATAAAAAAGAACACAAACTCTGGGAAAAGACATGTAAGATGGTGATCTGGGAGACCAAGAAAGACTTTGAGGAACGCATGGCCAACTACATAAAAAGGAACAATAAAAGTTTCTTCAAATACGTTAGAAAGAGGAAACCTGCTAGAGAGACGGTCGGCCCACTAGACGGGGAAGGAGGAATAAGGGAAATAAAAGGGGACTCGCAGAGAAATTTAATGAGGTATTTGCATCTGTCTTCACAGCAGAAGACCTTGGACAGGTACCGCTCCCTGAATGGACCCTCCTGAGTAAGGAATTAAAGGCGCAATTCTATTTGGGACATTGGGCCAACACTACATGCTAGCAGTAGTGTCGGCCCTTGGGTGCTGACACAAGGCTGCGCCACGCTTGCGCCAGCCGAACTCAGCTGGCACAAGGGCATTTCTGGGAGGAAAGAGGGTGGGCCGGTTGGCGTGCTGACCCAGGGAGAGGGTAGATATTGGATGCAGCTGGTAGGCTGCTTCCAAGGATCCATCCCCAGGCTACGTGGCCCCAATTCAGGCCACACGGCCTCCTCAGCTCTGAGGAGGCGGGGGGTCTGAACGTCTGATGGAGACATGATTGAGACATACCAAATTACATAAGGGATGGATAGAGAGACTCTTTTCCCTCTCTCACAATACCAGAACCAGGGGAGTGTTGGGAGAGTGAGAAAAGATAGAATAAATCTAATAAATAACAATACGTCTGAACAGCCATATTCCCTGCTCTGGCTGAATACTGTCATTTGAAGGGCCATCAACTTATATAGGTTTCAAAGGGGAAATATTTGCATTCTGTCCCTCCTTTCCCAACTTGTCCATAACAGTGCAAGGATGAGCCTGACTCCACCTACGATGATGAGAATCTGGCTCAGTGTGTTTTTGACCTCTTTGCCGCGGGGACAGAGACAACTGCCAGTACTCTGGAATGGGCACTGCTCCTCATGGCATCTCACCCAGACATCCAAGGTGAGAGAGACTTCTGCAATTCACTGCTGGTGGGGTGGGGAGGGAGAGGGGTGGCTGGGCCATTGCATTTGTGGAAGGGACTCCTTGGGTGGTGCTGAGGAGGTCTATTCAGTAGCTATTCAGGTTTCTTTAATTGAACTATATGGAATATTTTTATAAGGAATAACTGTCCATCCATAACTTTTCTCTGGAAAATATGGTGTCCACATTCAAACTTCCCTTTCCTCCTTTTTCTTAGATAAGGTCCAGAAGGAGATGGAAGACATTTTTGGTTCTTCTCAAATAATCCACTATCGTGACCGAACAAAACTACCCTACACAAATGCTGTGATTCATGATATCATGCGTTCCAAATACGTCTTGTTAGCTGGAATCCCCAGACGGACTGCAGAGGATGTGAACCTGCTCGGATATTCCATTCCCAAGGTACAGAAGACGGATTTGGCTTCACTTCTGTGTCCCAAGAGCAAAAGATGTTATAAGGTGGCACTTCAAGGGATTCACACCTGCAGACAGGAGCTTCCTGTGCAGTGCATCTCCTGAAGGGCAGGAAGCTCCCATTTCTCGCCCATTTCCTTTCTCCCAAAGACACTGCACTGCCCAGGGCTTTCCATATCCTTCCCTCTTGGCAGCCTGCACTACGTATCTATTCATTGAAAGGATTTCTATACTGCTTTTCTGGTGGTCAAAGCTGTTCACAACATAAAATGTAATAAAGCACAATAACACATTTAAATAACCACCTTAAAAATAAATTAAACTGATACAGATACCATTGGAATGTAAAAATAGCACAAAACAAAAGTATTTAAAAAGCAACAAAATACAATAGGGCCCAATCCTATCCAACTTTCCAGCACTTAAAGTAAGGGAACGTTTGGGGCTGCATTGGAGCTGCATCACTGCTGAAAAATTGGATAGAGTTGGCCCTTTAATTTAAAAAGTGTTCCTTAGTGTTCCCTCCCTCCTCAGACATCAAGCGGAATAGGGATATTTTGAAACATTTTCTACCCTTCCTTCACATCCGAGTTCCAATCGTAAGGCAGGAGCAACACTTTACGGGCACTGATATTTCTCTTTGGCACCATACCTGCTCATAGGCCCTGGACTAATCTTGAGGAGGAGAATTTTAAGTAGAAGAAGATTGAATGGGTTATAGTTTACTCTGACTAGGAAGTCTTTCTTGGGAGCCATTTCAAAGGTGCACACAGAGCTTCTCCCCCTCCCCCTCCCCCCTGGTGCAGACATGCCAAAAATGGGAACAACGGGCACAGCTGGCAGCAGATCTGGAGGCTTCAGAGGTGTAGAGACCTGCAGACTGGCATAAGCAGCGAGGTGGCCAAGTTAGCAGATGACACAAAACTGGTGAAAACCAGAAGGGATTGTGAAGAGCTCCAGAAGGACCTCTCCAAGTTGGGGGAATGGGCAGCAAAATGGCAGATGCGTTTCAACGTAGATAAGTGTGAAGTGATGCACATTGGGGCAAAAACCCAAAACTTCACCTATAGGCTAATGGGTTCTGAGCTGTCTGTGACAGCTCAAGAGAGAGATTTTGGGGTGCTGATGGACAATTCAATGAAGGTATCGACCCAGTGTGCGGCAGCAATTAAGAGGGCCAATTCCATGCTTGGGGTAATTAAAAAAAGGGGTTGAGAATAAAACAGCCAATATTTTCTCTCTCAGGTGTCGAAGGCTCTCAGCGGCCTTCGACACCATCGACCATGGTGTCCTTCTGGGTCGGCTGGCTGGGTTATTGCCAAGTCGCGCAACGAGGGAGAACACGCAGACCAATGTGATCTATAAGTTCTACTTTATTGTTGTACACAAGCTATATTTATCCTTCAGGTTTTACAGCGCAGTATGTTGCTGATTAACACATCAGAAGGTTGCTTTGATTAACTCAGCGAGTTTCGGCAAACAAGACTAACAATGACTGACAAGATTAACAAGGGAAAACAGACTTGATAGACTTATACCTCAGGGTTGCATCGCACATGTTGTAAATCAATAACTTGGTAAACTATAATAAACAAGCTTAATGGTTCTATTGACTGTTACTATCGTCTTTTCGCATTAGCGCTTCCTGCCGTTTACATAGCATGCGTCAATCATCATTTAACTCGGAAAGTATCAATCAACACCTTGCAAATTGGCTTAACTAGCTTAACGAGCGGTAGACCGGCAAACAAGCTTAAACGGTTTCGCTAACAAGCTTAGGGGTTTGCTAACAGGCTTAAGGGTTTAAGGGTTTCATTAACTTTTTACAATCTCCTTTCCGTCTTAGCGCTTTCTCAATCTTCCGGCCGTATCAGCGCAGGCTGCTTCGTTTCCGATCTCCTTGTTCCGTGCGTTTGTCGTGTTGCGCAAGGGTCAGCCGTGTCGCGCAAGGGTTAGTTGATTGCAGCAGTCTTCTACTTTGTTCTGGCCCATGTTTCCCCAATCCCATAGTCCTTAGCAAAAACCACTCTCTCCACAACAGGTTGGGGCTTGGAGGCACTGTTTTGCAGTGGTTCCGCTCCTTCCTGGCTGACAGATCCCAGAAGGTGGTGCTGGGGGACGCTTGTTCGGCACCCCGACCTCTTAAGTTTGGGGTGCCGCAAGGGTCTATCTTATCCCCCATGCTATTTAACATCTACATGAAGCCGCTGGGAGAGGTCATCCGGGGGTTTGGGGTGGGGTGCCATCAATATGCTGATGACACCCAACTTTATCTCTCCTTTCCCCCTGATTCTGAGGAGGCAGTTGAGGTCCTGAATCGTTGTCTGGAGGCAGTTGGGGGCTGGATGAGGGCGAACAAGCTGAAATTAAATCCGGATAAGACAGAGGTGCTCTTGGTCCGGAAATCCACAGCTCGGGTATTGGACTATCGCCCTGCTCTGAATGGGGTTGCACTCCCTCTGAAGGAGCAGGTCCACAGCTTGGGGGTTCTCCTGGATTCACAGCTGCACCTGGAGTCTCAGGTGTCGGCGGTGGCCAGGGGAGCCTTTGCTCAGCTTCGGCTGATCCGCCAGCTGCGACCGTACCTGAGCTGCGCGGACCTGGCCACAGTGACCCATGCCCTAGTGACATCTAGATTAGACTATTGCAATGCGCTCTACGTGGGGCTGCCTTTGAAGACGGTTCGGAAATTACAACTAGTACAGAACGCGGCTGCTCGGGTGGTTGCTGGGGCACGTCGGTTTGACTCTGTCGAGCCACTGCTTCGGCGACTACACTGGCTGCCGGTTCTGTTCCGGGCCAAATTCAAAGTGCTGGTGTTGACCTTTAAAGCCCTTTACGGCTCGGGCCCAGGGTATTTGAGGGACCGCCTCCTCCCATATAATCCGACCCGTACTCTGAGGTCATCTGGGGGGGCTCTCTTGACGGTGCCGCCACCAGGAGAGGTGAGAGGGGTGGCGGCCAGTAGGAGAGCCTTCTCGGCGGTGGCACCCCAACTTTGGAATACCCTCCCCTTGGAGTTAAGAACTGCTCCCTCCTTGGCGGTATTTCGGCGGGGGCTGAAGACCTTTTTATTTCAGCAGGCTTTTAGTTGCTGACAGGCTGGCTGGCTGGCTTTTTTGCATTCTTTTTATATATTTTATGATCCTAGGGATTAATTTGTTGTATGTTGTATTTTTAATATTGTTTTTATTGTCTTTTAATACTGTTTTTAATTGTTTTTTACTGTGTTTTTAACCTTGTAAATGCCGCCTTGAGGGCCTTGTGGCGGAAAGGCGGGATACAAATCAAATAAATAAATAAATAAATAAATAAATATTATCACGCCATTGTACAAATCAATGGTAAGGCCACATCTACAGTATTGTGTACAGTTCTGGCCACCACATCTCAAAACGGACATAGTGGAGCTGGAAAAGATACAGAAGAGAGCAACAAAAATGATTACTGGGCTGGGGCACCTCCCTTATGATGAAAGACTTCAGCGTTTGGGGCTCTTCAGCCTAGAAAAAAGGCGCCTGAGGGGGACATGATTGAGACATACAAAATTATGCACGAAAGGGATAGAGTCAATAGAGGGATGTTCTTTTCTGTCTCTCACAATACCAGAACCAGGGGGCAGGCATCCACTGAAATTGAGTGTTGGGAGAGTTAAAACAGATAAAAGGAAGTACTTTTTTACCCAGCGGGTAGTTAATCTGTGGAACTCTTTGCCACAGGAGGTGGTGATGGCATCTGGTCTGGATGCCTTTAAGAGGGAATTGGACAGATTTCTGGAGGAAAGGTCCATCGTGGGCTATAGGCAATGATGGATAGTGCAACCTCCTTACAAAGGTGGTGGGCTACTTCAGAGTACTGGGTGCAAGGGAGTGGCAACAGGATGCAAGCATCTTGTTGTCTCATGCCTCCCTGGGGCACCTGGTGGGCCGCTGTGAGATACAGGAAGCTGGACTAGATAGGCCTTTGGTCTGATCCAGCAGGGCTCTTCTTATGTTCTTATGTTCTTATGAGGCACTAGATGGTCAGCTGGCATGGATAAGATTGAGCCATTGGTCTTGTTTACTGTTCACAATCCAAAAAAACAAAAAAAAAACAAAATTGATACACCGCAACTGATACACAGCAACAGCCACTGAAAAAGATGCCATGCTGGGGAGAAAGGACAGTTGCTCTCTTCACCTGCTGAATATAAGAGGGCACCAATTTAAAAGTTGTCTCATTGCCCAATTAGCAAAGATTATTTTTTACTGCAGGAGTATTTGAACTGAGGATGGAAAAGCACATCTTACATTATCCTCAGGGTCCTCCATGTGCATCATGCTGCTATGCCGATTCCTGGCCCCACGGCTGTTTCTCGCCTTCAGTGGACCATGTCCTGCTTCAAGCCCATCTTTTTAAGACATATTTCAGGGCTGGAACAAGTGCTACTATCATATGGCATTTTCACATGGTTTCTATGGTTGCCTAATTGCTCTTCCACATGCATATTTTTATCCATATTTTGGTTTTTCCACATAACTGACAGCTTCAAACCCCACCCCACCCCTGTGATTTCAGTCTTTTCAACTGGCTCCATTAGTATTTGCTAGGGAGTCAGATGCTCATCTTATGTGCGTTAAAGTGGAAGCAGACTTGAATACCTTTAACAGCATCATTGCCACTGACAAGGGCAGCACAGTAATGAACTTTTGCACAAGTGAACCACTCCATTCTCCAAAGTGTTGTTGTGTTATCCAGTGGAGAACAGTCATGGATCAACTGCCAAGTGTACTAATGCACACATCATACCTGCATATTTATTCTGGCTCTAAGATTGTGCCACCTTGAAGAACAAAAGTGAGATGCTCTGGTCCAGATCATTCTGAGCTAGCTGTTTCTTCCTTGCAGGGGACCACGCTTCTTCCAGACCTGCGCTCCGTCCTTCTTGATCCCAAGGAATGGGAGACACCCAATGAGTTCAACCCACATCATTTCTTGGACAAAGATGGACATTTTGTACAAAGAGAAGCATTTCTGCCATTTGGTGCAGGTAAATGAAGAAGGCCCAACTGCCTTGTGATGGATGGGCATGTTTCGAGCTAGTTTTGGGGAGAAGAAAAGTCCACTTTTATGCTTTGGAAAATAGTCGGATACCATGGTTTAGCTAGGTCATTTGACACCCAGGGTCCAGACATTTTTGACACACACACTGCCGACCAAATTATGTACATATTTTTTCACATTTTAAACCACCCTTCCTCCAAGCAGCTCAGGGTGGTGAGCCTGGTTCCTCCGTTTCTTTTGTCCTCACAAAATCCCTGAAGGAAGCCAGCGCAAGGGAGGCTCAGTGTCCATACAGACATGGGATTGGTGAGAGGGGGGAGGTTGGGGGCGGGACATGGGTGGGCTTGGGAGGTGGCCATACAGCCGCTTCCTAAGCCCACCCAGGAGGCCGCCCAGTGATGTCATGCAGGAGGAACGTGGGGGAACTCAGTTCCACTAGTTAAAATTAGGGCTGACTCCGCCCACTTCACTCTCCCCCTCCCCCCTCCCAATTCCTCTGCAAAGAGCTTTTCTTCTTGGTTGGCCGGCACTCAGAGGATTAAAGGGAGCAACTCCGGATTCCTAGGGGGGCGAAGGCAGTGATGTCATTCAGGGGGAATGGACCAGAACGGGCGTTCCGGATCCTAACGGGCTCCGTGGCTGGTTCCGGGTTCCCGACAAGTGCCAATCAAAAGTGAGTTCCTGTTCCTAAATCATTTGAATGACACCACTGAGGCCGCCTGATCCCAATTCGGGCCACGTAGTCGCCTTGTATAGGTGCCTGCTGTTTAGCAGGCACAGATCTGAGGAGCGCATAGGGAAGGCTGGAGCCTCCCCTACACTCCCTTGCCATGGGGAGGCTCCAGCCTCTCCTAAGCAGCACTGCATATGGCACTGGCCCATCGGCCTCGCCATTCGCACGCTGCTTTGGATTGCGCTCTCAGAGCAGCTCCTTGGTTTACTGACGAGCTATGAATGATGAAGCGGCATGGTAGACATCTAGAGAAAACCCAGGCTGAGTCAGAGCAGACACAGATTAGAGCTCATCATTGTGCTATGCCATGGCAATGATAGCAGCACAAAGATCTTCTCTGCTACCATTGCATTGGCAGAGAGCTGTCCAATAGAATGTCCCATGTGCGAGGCCTACTCCATCTGGCCCCTCCGCAAGGGGAACTCATGGTCACTCGCTATGATGTGTTTGCAAAGCACTTTGCAGATAAAAACTCTCACATTCATCGTAACTTGAATGCCACAGTGGCAAAGTCTCACGATGTCCCCTTGGCATCTGTTTGTTTGGTTTTGGATTCTTTTCAGCTTGTACAATCTGAGAATGTGGACAGGATATGGAGCATGAGGCCATCTGTCTCCTTGACCCTTGCCCAGTTTGGCTTATGAGATCTGCTCAAACTGGCCAAGAGGACGGGGAATGTGGTCAACTCTTCTTTGATGGAGGGGGTGCTGCCCTTCCAAGAAGTAAGTGGTGAAGTGGGCAACTTCGAAGTGGATGGTGGTTTGACTCCTGAAGAAGCCCTCTCTTGATTCCACCATGTTGGATTATTACCAGCCAGTCTCAAACCTCCAGTTTTTGGGCAAGGTGATGGAGCAGGTTGGTGGCATTTTAACTCCTTGATGAAGCGGATTATCTGGATCCCTTTTAGAGCACAATCCTAACTTGGAGTTAGGGCAGCACAAGGGCCACCATAAAGCGTGTTTGGACACCTCTCGGAGGCCAGCACACAGACGTGCGCCATACTCCCTGACTCCGAGAGAGGTCCAAACGGGCTTTATGGTGGCCCTGGTGCCAGCCAAACTTGGCTTGCGTAACTGT
>JAJKFI010008751.1:0-13395 GCA_029204185.1 Lerista edwardsae
GGAGCCCCACCACACACACACACACACACACACACACACACACACACACACACACACGTTTTTTACTTGCTGAATCCTACAAATTCCTCCTTGTGCAGCAGAATCTCAGAATACACCTGCATGTGTTCGACAAAGTACATTCTAGCTACTTACTAATAAATCCTCACTTTTCCTTAGGCGTTCTGCTCTCATTTCCTCTCTCTTGCTGCTCACATCGTCTTGTAGCACCTGAAAGACCAGGAAAATGAGATGTGTTTAGAGAACGTGGTCATGCACAGTATCTCCAGATACAATTCTGGTTTGTGTGAAAGCATGCTGACCAGCTAACTGAGATGAGAACCTGGAACCTCAGCCTCTCAGAACTTGTTATTCTAATGGCCACAACCAGTATTAGTATTAGTATTAGAAACCTTTAATGGCATACAAAAGATATAAAAACAGAATATACGATAATTACATTTGGACAGGTGTCACTGCATCTATAATGACACACCTGAATTAAACATAACAATCCCATTTAAAAAGGCGGCCATCTTATTGATCAGAAAAGGATCGGAAGAATCAAGAAGAAGTTTCAATTTAGCCTGATCAGATACTTTGGGAAGGTCATCTATAATCTGTACAAGAAATTGCTGACGCAGATCCAAAAAGCGGGGGCAGTGAAACAGGACATGCTCCAAGGTCTCCACTTCTCGCATGTCACAGGAGCACAGTCTTTCAGAAAAAGGTATTCCTTGATATCTGCCTCTGGACACCGCCGAAGGAAGGGCATTGCAGCGTGCAAGAGAAAGCGCTCTTCTAAATTGGGGCTTTTCCAGTACATTGAGATACGGTGGCATTTTCCCAATCTCCAACGCAATTTGCAGGTGCACCGGCGAACAGCGACGGTTCGCAGCACAAAATAACTCTTGTTGTTCTATGTCTAACAACCTAGATTTAATAAGTCGCAATGCATCAGATTGGGAACCAGCCCCCAGTAAGTCCAATCAGACTCCAGTATAAGAACTGTTTGAAGGAACACCCCCCTCCCCAGCATCCCTTCTAAACATAAGCAGGTCATGATATGTGTTAAGAACATAAGAAGAGTCCTGCTGGATCAGGCCAAAGGCCCATCTAGTCCAGCTTCCTGTACCTCACGGTGGCTTTCACTCGCACCTGGCATTCTGAGGTAAAATTCTGAGGTAAAATTCTGAGGTAAATAAA
This sequence comes from Lerista edwardsae, assembly GCA_029204185.1. Taxonomy (NCBI): domain Eukaryota; kingdom Metazoa; phylum Chordata; class Lepidosauria; order Squamata; family Scincidae; genus Lerista; species Lerista edwardsae. Next base: position 1,204 of record JAJKFI010008751.1, read on the forward strand.
ACAGAGTTTGCTATCCTGTCTGTAGGGAGGGAACTATAATAACTTGCAACCCAATCTGGGCCTTAACAACATCAGAAGAGCCCACTGAATAAAGCCAAAGGCCCATCTAGTCCAGCTTCCTGTATCTCACAGTGGCCCACCAGATGCCTCAGGGAGCACACAATACAAGCATTCTGAGGTAAAATTCTGAGGTAAATAAAACAGAATTTGCTATCCTGTCTGTAGGGAGGGAATTATAACAACTTGCAATCCAATCTGGGCCTTAAGAACATTATTCTTGAAGCTTGCAAGGAGACCTGAAGGAGTGGACATGTTGCCTCCTCTGGTTCCACTGACCGAGAGCCAACACACACTCTACGCCAGGATACTGGACAAGGTGAATATTTCATCTGTGGTCGGAGACTGCAGCAATAGCCTGATCATCTTGTTTTGAAGTAGAAAACATCCCTTTTTCAAGAGGCACAAGAAGATGGCTTACCAGACCTATTTTCTCAGTCTTGCCTCTCTGAACGAATGCAAACAATATGGTGCTTAAATTAGCCAGAGGCTGCGTTTCGGAGACTTGCAATAATTGCATCAGCTGCAATTGCATCTGGCAGAGGGTTCCTCCTCCCTAGTTTTTGTAAATAGGGAGCCGACTGACAGGCAGCTCTGCAATGATTTATCTCATCTCATGGATTCTGTGTCGGTTTTTTCCCCTATTGTTTTCCTCGATTAAACAGGAGAGTTCCTCTCTTTTATTGTTATTGTTGCTGGTTTTATTGCTTGACCGCACTCAGTTTACTGTTGATTTTATTTGTGTGTGTGCTGCTGTCCGTTACAATGCCATACTTCTGGGCATTTTCACATAGCCTTGCCATTTTTATGCCAGTGCAGAGGTGGAGTCAAGGGAGTGAAGGGGTGGTGTGTGTGTGTGTGTGTGTGTGTGTGTGTGTGTGTGTGGTGGGGCTCCAGGACTTCAATAACAGGAGCAGTAATCTGAAACTTTTTTTCCCAAATGATCAGAGTTGAAAAGAAACATCAAAGGTCCGTAGGAGGCAAAACTGCCTTTGAAATGCACCAATAAGAAATGGGCCACATACCTTAAAGCCAACAGCAGCACTTTAAGGATTAGAAACTTCCTTGAAGTAAAAAGAAAGCTGGGGTTTTCACTAAAGAATATCCGGCACTTTCTTTATCTGTGTGCAGAATTACGGCATGGGCATGGCACACAACCCATAATTCAAATTACGGTGTTGGAGAAGACTCTTGAGAGTCCCCTGGACTGCAAGGAGATCCAATCGGGCAATCCTACAGGAAGTCAAGCCTGATTGCTCCCTGGCAGTGGCGTTTCTACAGGGATGGCAAAGCTCTAAGTTTTGCAAGAAGCCTTACCTTGCAGTGGACATCACTCCTCTCCTGCACCGTTTTAGCCAATCCTCACAGGGAACAGCAACATCTTGGCGTTGCTTACTGGCTACAGCAGCAAGGGAGAGGAGGGATTTACATGGCAGGGTAAGGCTTCTTGCAACTCTTAGAGCTTTGCCCTCCCTGTAGAAAAGCCTCTGCTCCCTGGAAGGACAAATCCTGAAGCTGAAGCTCAAATCCTTTGGCCACCTCGTGAGAAGAGAGGACTCTTTAGAAAAGACCCTCATGCTGGGAAAGATGGAAGGCAAAAGGAGAAGGGGGCGGCAGAGGATGAGATGGTTAGATAGTGTCACTGAAGCAACAAACATGAATTTGGGTGAACTCTGGAAGCTAGTGGAGGACAGGGAGGCCTGTGCTGTGGTCCAGGGGGTCGCAAAGAGTCCAACACGACTTGGCAACTGAACAACAACACAACACAACCCTGCCCAAATCCAGCAAACTCTGCTTCTTACCTGACCCACAGCACCTTCCATTTCATTGGGCGATCAACTGGGAAAGTTGGGAGCCCAGCAGTGAACTTAGGGCCAGATGCCGGAGCCGGTGTGGAAGCGACCCTGGAAACGGATGTCCCCTGAAACCTCTCCTAAAGTACATAATCAAACATAATCCTCAGCATTCACCCAGCAAATTCCAAAGCTGAAAGAAAAGGCTTCCTCCCTATTCATTAGGCAGTCACATGACTCCTGTTAATCTGGTCCTGGGGCGGCAGGGAAACATGAGCCCCCGATGCTCTTCCACTAAGCCCACCTTTCCCACCCCCTGTAACACCATGTGCCCTGCCACAACTAACAGCACAATTCCAGGCACATCTACTCAGAAGTAAGCCCTATTGGATTCAACAGGGCCTACTCCCATGTAAATGCGTAACGGGGTTGTCACCTAAGGCTTTCCTGGGTGCATGATGCCACGCTGAAAACAATGGCACCTACTTCCGAGTAGACACGCCTAGGGCTGAGCTCTAAAGTCTAGCTGCGTGGAACTGAAGCAGCCACCCGTTCTACACGCCCCCCCCCTTTTAATCTCTGTCTCCACCTTCCTCTCAACAGGGAGTGGGGCATTGCAATTGCACGCCCCTCGGGGTAGAGACCTGGAAAGCGCCGGGTACGTCGCGCGTGCGCCCCTTCCCCCCAGCTCCCCCAGGCCGGGGACGCACTGCAACAGCCCAGGAGAGAGAGAGCGGCGGCTTTGTCCTCCAGACCTCACCGATCGCTGGCATACAACGTGGAGGCGAACCCCTACGCGTGGGAGAGCAGCAGCCGAACGGGGAGAAGCGGCGACTCCCGGCCAGCATCCAGCGGCTCCTTCTTCCCCGCCTCGCTGCCGCCGGATGCAGCTGCCCAATACGGTTTTGGGACACTCGCGTGGCCGCACCTCCCCGCCGGCTGGGAGAGAGGAGCGGCTGCCTCCCTCGCCCGTGTGTGCGTACAGCCCTCTGGCGGCCGCAGGGCAGGCTGAGCCAGGCGCAGCGGCGCGCAAGAAGCATAAGAACATAAGAACATAAGAAGAGCCCTGCTGGATCAGGCCAAAGGCCCATCTAGTCCAGCTTCCTGTGTCTCACAGCGGCCCACCAGGTGCCCCAGGAAGGCATGAGACTACAAGATGCTTGCATCCTGTTGCCACTCCCTTGCACCCGGTACCAGTAGCCCATCACCTTTGTAAGGAGGTTGCACAATCCATCATTGCCTATAGCCCACGATGGACCTTTCCTCCAGATATCTGTCCAATCCCCTCTTGAAGGCATCAAGACCAGATGCCATCACCACCTCCTGTGGCAAGGAGTTCCACAGATTAACTACCCGATGGGTAAAAAAGTACTTCCTTTTATCTGTTTTAACTCTCCCAACCCTCAGTTTTAGCGGATGCCCCCTGGTTCTGGTGTTTTGAGAGAGGGAAAAGAACATCCCTCTATCGACTCTATCCCTTCCATGCATAATTTTGTATGTCTCAATCATGTCCCCCCTCAGGCGCCTTTTTTCTAGACTGAAGAGCCCCAAACGCTGCAGTCTTTCTTCATAAGGGAGGTGCCCCAGCCCCGTAATCATTTTTGTCGCTCTCTTCTGCACCTTTTCCAACTCCACTATGTCCTTTTTAAGATGCGGCGACCAGAACTGGACACAATATTCCAGGTGTGGCCTTACCATCGATTTGTACAATGGCATGATAATATTGGCTGTTTTATTCTCAACCCCTTTTTTAATTACCCCAAGCATAAGAACATGAAGGGCCCCGCTGGATCAGGCCAAGGGCGCATCGGGTCCAGCTTCCTGTATCTCGCAGCGGCCCACCAGATGCCTCAGGGAGACCAGGAGACAGCAAGATGCTTGCATCCTGTTGCCACTCCCTTGCACCCGGCATTCTGAGGTAGCCTACTACTACTAATCTAAGCACGCTGCACAACCAGTCATGGCCTACAGCACACACTGGACTTTTCCGCCAGAAATCTGTCCAATCCCCTTTTAAAGGCATCTAAGTCAGATGCCCTCACCACCTCCTGTGGCAAGGAGTTCCACAGATGAATGACCCACTGGTTAAAAAAGAGTATTTCCTTTTATCTGTTTTAACTCTCCCAACACTCAATTTCATTGGATGTCCCCTGGTTCTGGTACTGTGAGAGGGAAAAGAACATTCCTGTATCGACTCTATCCCTCCCGTGCATCATTTTGTACGTCTCAATCATGTCCCCCCTCAGGCGCCTTTTTTCCAGACCAAAGAGCCCCATGAACAACGTACCACAAGGATGGCTACTGGTGGAGCTGTTCAGGCCTGCTGGCTCAGGCCAAATGCAGTTCTCGTCCCACAGCCTGCTTCCCACAGATGCACACAGGCTGGCAGAAACTGGCGTGGCTGTGCCTAGCGTTCAGAGGGTTGGCCCATCCACGTGGCCACCTGATGCAAGGTGCATCGGTGGCCCATGGCAAGTAGTCCTACCCGGCCCTCATGATGAGCAACCAGCTAATCTATACCCATCATAGCTTGTAACCTGTGATGGAGTTTTCCTCCATAAATCTGTCCAGTCCCCTTTTAGAGGCATCTAGGCTAGACACCATCACCACATCTTGTGGCAAGGAGTTCCACTGGACATGGGATCCTGACTTGGCAGCAGGAACAGCTCCAGGGGGGTTGAATCCAGAGGCTATATGGGGGACCAGCTCCTCAGGCAGCACAGCTGGGAGGGCAGTGGATGGCACCACCATGCCCGCAGACTTGGCACCAGGGGCACATGTCCCCCTCTTGCACCCCAGCCCCAGATCTTGCCAGGGGCTGAAGGTTCTTTTGGTCAGAGGACAGAGTGGATACAAGTCCAAGGTCAACTTTACAACAAACAAGCATGTCTGCTATGCCTATCTACTTGCACATAACAACAGACGCAGGAGCACCCCAGAGGAACACATTAAGGCAACCTGCCCGAATGACACGGCCTCCAGAAAGTCTCCAACCACAAAGTCTGGAGGTGTGTCCAGACACCCCTACAGCCTGTGCAGCAGTGATGTCATGCAGGGGGTACGCGAGTACCGGTTCCTAAGATTACGGCTGGCCCCACCCATTCACCCACTCGTCCGTCGACTCCGCCCCCTGCAACGAATTTCCTGCACGTTTGAGTTGCCTGCATGTTCTCAGAGCCAGGCAGGCAGGCAGGCAGGCAGCGAGCGGAGCCTTTCCTTTCCTTGCCACTGAAAAATGAGTTGCTCTGGGGTTTTAACATGATGCCAGGCCTCCTTAACATGTTCTGGGGGTGCTGTGGAATACTGTTGCAACTGTTGGGTCAGTTTAAAATCATCTGAGGCCTCAAAAAGGGCTTTTTTCATGTCACTTCCTGCCACGACATCACTTCCGGCTTATGATGTCACTTCCGGTGGGCGGGGTCCCGACATGTGCCAATCAAAAGTGAGTACCTGTTCTTAAATCATATAGATGACACCACTGCTGTGCAGCCTGGTAACATCCCTTAGGCAGGTAATGGCTAATGAAGTATTGGCCCAAGACTTTTATTGGCCTTTGCTCCAGCTGAGTGGCCAGGAGTTTATTGGCCAGCCAATGCCGAATGCACCTCTGCTGAAATACTGAGCTGTACTCAACTGATGATCATTAGAAGATGTTTTCACAAGGAAGATTGGCAATATCTAGTCCTACATGCCCTATTTGGTACACGCCCAATTTCTAGAAGTGTTTTTTGTTGTTGTTGAAAACTGCCTTTTGGGTGTTAATCATCTTTTGGCAGTTAAAATATCTAATACAAACACAAAACACCGTATTTTGGTGTTTACAATATTTTCCAGAAATTAAAATTGACTCCTTTTCCCATTAGAAATAATTCTGCGGCTGCATCTGCTGACCCGATAGCACCTGTATCATCGACCTAGTACACTTTTGAAGCATTTAAAATGGATAAAAATGAGAACTCGGAATGAGAACTAAGAATAAAAACACAGAACACCGCAATTTGCTATTTAAATCAAGACATTTTGAGCCCAAAAAACACAGCCCTACCAATTTCTCCTGGGAACAGCCCTGCAAGGACTCTTCAGTGTAGAGAAAAGTCTGAGCTTTTCAGTCTGGAAAAAAGGCACCTGAGGGGGGACATGATTGAGACATACAAAATTATGCACGGGAGGGTAGAGTTGATAGAGGGATGTTCTTTTCTCTCTCTCTCTCACAACACCAGAACCAAGGGACATCCACTGAAATTGAGTGTTGGGAGAGTTAAAGCAGAACAAAGGAAATACTTTTTTACCCAGTGGGTAATTAAGCTATAGCTAGTGGAGGACAGGGAGGCCTGGCGTGCTGTGGTCCATGGGGTCGCGAAGAGTCGGACACGACTTAGCGACTGAACAACAACAACAACAAAATTAAGCTATGGAACTCCTTGCCACAGGAGGTGGTGATGGCATCTGGCCTACATGCCTTTAAAAGGGGACTGGACAGATTTCTGGAGGAAAAGTCCATCGTGGGCTATAGGCCATGATGGGTTGGGCAACCTCCTTATGTTAATAGTAGGCTACTTCAGAACGCCAGGTGCAAGGGAGTGGCAACAGGATGCAGGCATCTTGTTGTCTACTGAGCTCCCTGAGGCACCTGGTGGGCCACTGAGATACAGGAAGCTGGACTAGATGGGCCTTTTGCCTGATCCAGTGGGGCTCTTCTTATGTTCTTAGGACTCCCAGTGTCCAGGAGACACCCAGAGGATTTGGGGGGCTTGCACCCAACAGTATTACCCCTTGACCCCTCCAGGCAGTGATGTCATTCAGGGGGAACGGACCAGAACGGGCTTTCCAGATCCTAATGGGCTCCATGGCTGCTTCCGTTTTTTTTTTTTTCCCCAACATTTGAATTTGAACTCAAAAGTGAGTTCCTGTTCCTAAATCATTTGAATGACACCACTGCCTCCAGGTATGCCAGTGGACCCCCCACCCCCACCCCATCCTCTCCTAGTGCCTTTGATTTTTGTGGTTGCTACATGCAGGACTTGATATTGGTTTCCATAAATGATCGCGTTCACATCTGTCAAGATGGTTTTGAATCCTGATTTGGTTTTCCAGGGTGCTGGCTGTCCTGTTCCCCACCCCCCACCCCCCACACACATATACACACTTTGCGACATCTACGGATTTGATGAGCATTCCATGTCTCCCCTCATCCATGGCGTTTCTGAGAATGTTGAACAGCAGAAGGCCCAGGACAGAACATTCCATTCAGGTTTATCTGGAGCCGTTTAGAGCGCAATCCTAACCTGGAGTTAGGCCAGCTCAGTTAGGCCAGCAAAGTTTGGCTGGCACAAGAGCCACCGTAAAGCACGTTTCAACCACGCTTGGAGTCAGGGAGGATGGCGCATGTCTGTGTGCTGGCCTCTCTGACTCCGAGAGGGGTCCAAATCAGTGGTGGGATTCAGGGGGTTCGCCCAGGTTCTATAGAACCGGTTGTTAAATGGCCGGGCTCCGCCCACTCACTTACCTCGGCTGGCTTCGGGTTGTTTTTTTTGCTCCGGCTATGATGTCATAGAACCAGTTGTTAATTTATTTGAATCCCACCACTGGTCCAAATATACTTTACAGTGGCCCTTGTGCCAGCCAAACTTTGCTGGCCTAAGTGTGCCAGCCTAACTCCCGGTTAAGATTACGCCCTTAATCCCACAGGTAGGAAACAGTCATTCGGCCAGATTTTAACCCACATAGTTTTCCCATTTTATCCACAAACAGGGGCGAATCTATTTGAAAGGGTGCCCATGGCGCCCAATGAAAATGCGCCCCTAGGGGCACGCAACGTCATGACGTCACTGTCAGGACTGGTCAAGGTCTGACCCAGGCCTAGAGTCTCTGTTCCCTCGTGGATAGCTGATGGCAACAGGCCAGCAAGCACATGTGCCTGACTTGCCAGCATTAAGTCCTGATGCAAGACACCTGTGTTAAGGTGGGGACGCGTCTGCTATGGAGCTGCCATCAGTCTCCTGATTGGGCAGCATGACCAGCCAAACAAGTATTTAAGAGAGGACTGCGTCCCAGGTCCTGTGTGGGTCTTTAACATGAGGAGGGGTGAAACGCTGTCCATTTGACTATCTGTTTATTCTGCTGGACCAACTGCTGTATCCTGTTTTGCTGCCTTGATGTACAACAACCTCTGTTTACCTTTACTTGGACCTTGACTGTGAGCTGTAACAAATACAGGTCTTATCTTCAGCACAACAATGTGTGTCGTGGCTTCTTCGTGTCTGCTAGAACAGCCGTCATCACTGCTGGGAGCTGCTTATGCTGCTTTTGGTTACAGATGCCAGACCCGGGCTTCTTGCGTTGCCAGGCAAAGCCCTCAAGTCTGGGAGTGCTACACTAACCAAATCTCAACAAGGGTTATGGGCCCAGCACGCTTCCGCTGCACCCCAGCGGTGCCACCCAGAGGCGACAGGCGAGACTGCAGGCGACAGAGCTCCAGAGCATGTCAAGAGTTCCTGAGCCTGCTGCTGCGAGCAGTGAAGGCTTAGAGCCGGCAGATTGCTGCAGAGAGAGTCTGTCTGTTTGTGTGGAGGTGTGAAGCTGCGTCTGCTGAGAGAGCCCAGCTGCATTCTTCAAGGCTGGAGTCGAATTACAGGAGCAGGGAGCGACCCACCGTTAGCAGAATGAGGTCAGCGCCGTTCCAGGTGGAGGCGAGACCCCAGGAGCGGAGACAACAAAGAGAAAAACCCCTCCCGAGGATTGGAAGTGTGAGCATTCCTTCCTCAACAGCCGGCGTTTGCAACAAAGCCGGAGGCGCGACGTGTGGCATGGCGCTAAGAAAAGGCCGTTGTTTTGGGCCTAAGTTTCTCGCCTGGGTATGCTTGGCATGTAGTTTGTTGGGCTCATTTGTGCAGCCGCTCGAGTTGGGAGCATGGCGTGCAGGGAGCAGAAGCCAAGCCAGCCTGTCTTTGCCCGAAGGAAGGCGCAGCCCACGGCACAGCATGGCGCACTGCGAGGGAAGAGCGACGCTGTTGCAGAGAAGAAGCAAGCATCGCAGCCTTGTCAAGGAAGGCTTCCCGCAGTGGAAGGCACGCAGGAAGAAAGTTTCACAAGAAGCCGCGTTCATCTTTTGGGACTGTGCCAGGTGCCTTGCGAGGGGCTGGCAATACACTCCCGAGAGTGGAGCAACGCGTTCCCGAGAAGCCGCTCCACCCCTTTGTCCGTCTCAGCGACTTGTATGCGTCGCACCCATTAAATGTGTTGTGGGGAGGCGGGCATGCTTGTGGGGGGGAGCAAGGGCACAAATACTGCTACGCACTGTTTTCCTCAATCTGAGTAAGCCTAAGTCACTGTTGTATATGTTGTGTAGTGACACCCCACGTAGTCAAAAGCAAGGAGCATGTTTTTGCTAATGCAGGCTGTGTGGGAAAGGAAAGGCAGGAGGGGTGTGTGTGCCGTCCAAGTGGCGAAAAGCAAGTTTGTGTACCCGACAGGGAACCTACAAGGGAGAGTTTTGCGGCGAAATGCTTTTGCAGCCTGTCAGAACCCCCGAAAGAAAATTGGGACCCATGTGAATACAAATTGGTCGTGGGGAATCCCTGAGATAGTGGGGTTGCGGCAAAGTCATCCGAGGTCTACTCTAAAGCAATGGCTGCTTGCAAACCTCAAAAAGGAAACAATGTGTTAAATTTATGTGCGTGTACCTTTAAAAGCTGTGTAGAAGAGTGAAGAACAAATAAGCCCTGTTTTTCATGTGATTATCCACCCTGAGTGAGCGTTGGGTGCGGGGCTGGTGGCATTCCTGAGATGGAGGGGACAGAATGGGATTTGTTAACCCTAGAAATGCTGGGTTGTGAGTTGAATAAGAAAGAAAGCCTTGATACTCACGAATGAAATATAATGTGCCAGCAACCTCCATTCACTTCCCTGTATGAACAATAGAAGTCTGGGTGTAAGAGACCAGATGTGGGAGGATGGAATCAGGAAAACAAAGTTAAGATAAGCCACAAAAGTATGCTTAATTGAACCTCCACAGACAGGCAAGGTGTCCAGGGGAAACAATAGTTATTCTGGGGTGTGCCAAGTGTAGGCACACACAGAGCTAGCTGGAAGGGACTTGCTATCCTGTAAAATAATAAGCAACCCTGTGGAAGTAACTCTTGCAAAGTGTGATGAACTGCCTATGCAAAATGTTGGTAATATGAAGCCTTAGTTGCATGCTCGGTCAGCAGTGAGCTAAGAAGGCATAGGTGAAACCCAAAGAGTGCAATCATATGTTAAGCACTGTGTGAATGGGACAAGTATGACGCATCCAGATCACCAAGTTTAAAACTGTTGAATACTTGAGGAAAAGTGGAGGAACAAATTGATCATGGATAAGCTGTCTGTTAACCAACTGTTAGGTTGTGTAAATGTGTCAAGTGGTTGTGGAGTCAATCAGCTGTAAGAATGGGAAGCTGGGAGTGTAACCTAGCATCCGTAACATGTGTCCAGTCCACTGAAGAGTGCAGGTGTGTGCATTGTGGAAGTAGGACGTGATTGCTGTTTGTCTACTGAGGCTGAAGGGATGAATGAATGTCTGAACCGTGTATGAGGTCTTGCAGACATCATGCTAAGCAGGGGGCCAGTAGCATTAACGTGCGAAGCTGGTAACTGTGTGTGTTTGTAAATCCCTCTAGCATAAAATGCCCCAGGTGAAAGTGAAGTAGCCCAAGCCGGTAGGTCTTAAAAGGTAACAGCTGAAATATAAAGTGCTGCCTGAAAAATTTCTCTATGTGGCCGGCAAAGTGAAGCCATAAGGGTTAAGTGCACAATGTCTCTTTTAAAGTGGTAAACAGGGATGTAATCCTTAAAGTGAACCACTAGGAATGCGTGTAGCTTCCTTGAGAGCAAAAGTTCTTAACTGAAGAGACTAGGCAAGCCTGTATACCTGTGTATGTGTGGGTATGCAGACTAATATGACAAAAAGCACTGATATGGTCTGAATATATCATTGTACTAAGTGATTGATGTATTGACTAGCTGATGTATTGACTCCCACTGCATCTGAGTAAATTGATGTAATGACACTGGAGCTTAGGTATGGCATAATGTATTGAGTCTAACCAAACTCTGCCAACCTTGCCATGGTCTGGCTATCTCGGTAAAGAGATGCAGACTGATGTACCTGGGTGCATGAGTGCCAGGTGGGAAGCGTGTGTGTATGTGTTCACAGCTTCTGAGGCTGGACTACATATTGGTCAGCCTGTGTAGCAGCTAAGAAACCCTTGGTAAAAAGGGGCTGCAACAAAAGATGTAATCTTTTCAGCTTTGCAGAGGATAGAGCAAAGCGCCAGGCTAAGCATAGCCAGGCAGTGTGCTGAGAATTTGCACACGGGTGTGGGAGACGTAAGTGTAATAGTATCTCCCAGGGGGCTATTAACCAAACAGCCCACATGAGGTAAAAGTGAGGCGTGAAAAAGCAATAAAAGGAACCTCAAATACCTCAGAGCATTTGTCCAAGTCCTTGCAGTAAGGCAAAAGGGAGTAAAGTGATATGAGAGTTTTTCCCTTCTCCCAGAGGGACAAATGCAATGGCTGGAGTGATAGCTAGAAACCAGCCAGAAAACAAACCAGTCTTAATGACAAAGCCTAAGACTTGGTAATGGCACAAATGCCAGGCAATGGCACAAGAGCCTTTGCAGGCAGATGTTTGTAGACATGTTGGCAATGTTCTGTAAACAGCATGGTAGATGCTATGAGTCAGCTGGAGTAGCTAAAATACACAGAACCAGTAAAAGTGTTGAGCCAATGTCTATATGTATAACACAATGGTGTGATGTTGTGTATATGTGTGCCATATGGATACAAATAAGCATCCATGAAGTGTACCGATGCATTCTGTGTATGAATGAGCATCGGAGCCTGATCAAGTCTGATCAAGGGAGGCAAGAACTGCCTGTGTCCTTGGAAGTAAGCCAGGACAGACAGATAAAGAGGAAAGAAATGCAGGACACCACAACAAGCTGAGACAAAGCTATGAATGGAAATAGCTCAAAAGGTGATAAATAAAGCTTGTGGATATTGAGAGTGTTGTGATACTGGTAAAATGATTAAGTGACTATGTATCTATCTGCATTGTATCTAACAGTGGAACCATGAAAGTGAAATGTGTTAAACCTGTTAGTGAACCTCTATATCTGTGTGTATATTAACCAGTAAGCATGTACCCATTCTAGTGAGACTTAGATGTGTTGTAAAAGTCTAGGAGAGAATGTGAGAAAATGCTGATGGTACTTACAGTGTCTGTGTTCCCAAGAGGAAACAGAGAGGAGGGGCTGTCAGGACTGGTCAAGGTCTGACCCAGGCCTAGAGTCTCTGTTCC
>JAJKFI010008757.1:0-11794 GCA_029204185.1 Lerista edwardsae
GCATTGTGGCTGCATCCCTGCTGGAAGGTTGGATAGGATCGGGCCCTGAGGAAGTATATACTCACCCTCCCGGAGTGCTGGGTGCCTGGAGAGTAGAAGCTGCCAGAGTTGTAGTTTGGTTACTCCAGTTTGATATACTCTTTAGTGCATAAGAATTTTTGACTTGGAAGATGGTGGCGGCTGTTGGGTTTGGAGAGTATTTCATTACAGATGGAGTCCTAGCAACTAGACACTCGTTTAGGGCGCAATCCTAAACTGAATTAGGCCAGCATAAGGGCCTCCATAAAGTATGTTTGGACCACTCACGTGAGCCATCCTCCCTGACTCCAAGAGTAGTCCGCTTTATGGTGGCCCTTATGCTTTATGGTGGCCCTTGTGCTGTCCAAACTTTGTTGTCTTGGCTTATGCCTGCCTAACTCCAGTTTAGGATTGCACTCTTAATCTGGTTTATCTAGTGATCCCCTGAGATGCCAAGAAGAGGAAAGGACTCTACAAAGGATCCCAGAGATATTACACATGGTTTTTTGAATGACCCCTGTGAGAGGACCAAATCCTTTAGCCCAGTGGTTCCCAAACTGTGGGCTGGGACCCACCAGCGAACTAATTTCAGGTGGGTCGCTAAGAACCTAGGGCAGCCATATTGAAAATATGGGATCATGGGACACTGGAAAGGGGGAGGGCTGTGTGGTGGTTTTGCTTGTGTCAAGGTTGTAAATAGGCTTCCCCCCCTTTCTGATTCCCTTTGCTATTGGAAAATGGCTGAGAAAGAACCCAACTCTCTCAGTAAGGCATCAGGCTCTGGCATCACAATCACGGCCCTTCCAGCCATGACATCACTTCTGGTGGGTCCCAGACACTTAGGCGATCCCTAAAAAGAGGGTACTAAAACGTTTGAGAACCACTCGTGTAGACAATGTTGAGCCAGATGGATCACTATTGTGAGTCTTGTTTAGCCTTGTTTGTGTGATCGCAGCATAAAGTGGAGAGCCAATGCACACAAGTGCCCAAAAGGGGGCAGCACAACACTGTAAAAGCCCAGGCCTTTTCTGCGCAGCTGTTCCAGAAGGACATTTGATCTCTGAAATGTTGGCTTTGATTTTTTTTTTTTAAAGAAAGGTTTTTCTATTTGAAAGACAATATTTTCACAGCCGACTCGCTTTCCAGCACCACAATGTGTTCATAAAGTTTCCTTTTCTTTTCCTAAATAAAGCCTATGTTTATTATTGCATTCACTGGGCATTTTGGAAAATCTGTGCCTTGCCACAGTCTTCCCTTTAAAATATGATTTATAGTTTCTGCATGGAAAAAAAAATTACAGCGGATTTTGACTTTCATGAAGTACCAAATACTATGGAATGCACATTTCTACATCTTCACGCACTGTTTTACCCTGGTACCAGTTCTAAAATTGGGAGCAGAACATATTGCAGAAAAGCGCCAATGACAAGCATGTTCACTTAAGATCTAGACCAGGATTGTTAAGAAAAGATACAAACATCAATTCTAGGGCTATCGTAGGCTGGACTAGGGAATAGAGGATTACCTTTTGCCAGATCCTCCCAACTGCAGGGAGCGCTGCTACATAATTAAACAAATGTGTTTCTAGCATAGTGATCTAGCTACTCTGGCTGAAGACACAGAGAACCTCTCTGCTCCTTACCTTGCTCTCTCTGCCCTGTTCTTTCCTTAGATTCTACGCAGAAATTGCTGTCAGTACGTATAATTCATGCAAAGGTTTTTGTCAGCCATCTGGACTTTGAATGGATTCTGAGTTCATACAGTGAGAATGGAGTTTCACCAAACAAATATTAGAATCACAGAGTTGGAATGGAACTGCAAGGTCATCTAGTCCAACCTCCTGCCTGTAGCAGAAAATCCTCCTAGAGCATCTCCAGCAGGTACCTGTCAAGCCTCTGCTTAAAGGTCTCCAGTGAGGGAGAATCCACCACCTCCCTCGGCAATCTGTTCCACTGTCAAGCCGCCCTTATCGTCAAGAAATTCTTCCTGATGTCCAGCCAGAATCTCCTCTCTTGCGGTTTGTGCCCATTAAGACCTAGTTCAACTGTCGAAGGCAGATGAGAACAAATTTATCCCTTCTTCCATATGACAGCCCTTCAGACAAACCAGAGTGTAATATCTTTACTCTATCAAACGTTATAGCCAAAAACACAGAAAATGAAAATATAGCAGTCATGTAAAAATCGTGGTTTGTTAAAATTGTGGTTTTTAGGAAAAATACTGTCATGTTAGATATCATTGGATGTGGAATTTCATGTAGAATGCAGTGAAACATTGGAGTGTAATATCTGCATTCTATCCAAAGTTATGTCCAAAAAAAACCAAGAAAATAAAAATGCAACTGCGAGATCACTTCCTGTTGTGACATCACTTCTGGGGCATCATTTTGCCTTCTGCACTGAGCTACGCTTTCATTAGTTATGCCTGTGGCTACAGTAGACTATTGACCGTTCAAAAGATGCTGCAGCATTAAAACAGCAGGTGGCACATTGCATGGTGCAATAAAACAGCCAATATTATCATGCCATTGTACAAAGCAATGGTAAGGCCGCACCTGGAATATTGTGTCCAGTTCTGGTCGCCGCATCTCAAAAAGGACATAGTGGAGTTGGAAAAGGTGCAGAAGAGAGCGACAAAAATGATTACGGGGCTGGGGCACCTCCCTTATGAAGAAAGACTGCAGCGTTTGGGGCTCTTCAGTCTAGAAAAAAGGCGCCTGAGGGGGGACATGATTGAGACATACAAAATTATGCATGGAAGGGATAGAGTTGATAGAGGGATGTTCTTTTTCCTCTCTCAAAACACCAGAACCAGGGGGCATCCGCTAAAACTGAGGGTTGGGAGAGTTAAAACAGATAAAAGGAAGTACTTTTTTACCCAGCGGGTAGTTAATCTGTGGAACTCCTTGCCACAGGAGGTGGTGATGGCATCTGGTCTTGATGTCTTTAAGAGGGGATTAGACCGATTTCTGGAGGAAAGATCCATTGTGGGCTATAGGCAATGATGGATTGTGCAACCTCCTTACAAAGGTGGTGGGCTACAGGTACCGGGTGCAAGGGAGTGGCCACAGGATGCAAGCATCTTGTGGTCTCATGCCTCCCTGGGGCACCTGGGGTGGGCCGCTGTGAGATTCAGGAAGCTGGACTAGATGGGCCCTTGGCCTGATCCAGCATGGCTCTTCTTATGTTCTTATGTTCTTATGTTCTTATGGTGCATACAGCATACTGGTGCAGCATGGGATGGAAGGTAGGTGCCATTGAGGACATTGAAACATAATTTTACATCCCTATAACAGATTTTATGGAGTTTGTTGCCCCAAGAGTACTTCACTAGCTTCCAGTCTTCTAATTAGCAGCCGGGATGGGAATTTGGCACTGTGGCGAGACTCAAGTCGAATCTGACTTTCCGCCCCCTAAGAGTTGACTAACAGCCCAATCCTATGCATATCTACTTAGAAGTAAGCCCCACTATATGCAATGGGGCTTACCCCCAGGAAAGTGGGTATAGGATTGCAGCCTCAGGCATGAGTCCTAATGTGTGCCTGTGGCGACTTACCCTCCCCCCCCCCGGAATTCCTGAGTCATTTTGACTCGAGTCAGAGTCTTTTGTGCAGGAGCTGCAGGCAGAACGAGTCAGGTACGCTTGAGTCTTTGACACGCATGACTCAAGTCTACATGAATCAGCAAAAAAATACATGTTTTTGTGACTCGAACTCTCGTCCTGAGACTCAAGTTCCTATCCCTGCTAATTAGGGCCTTTGATCTTCTGGACTGGTCCTTCCTTCCTTCCTTCCTTCCTTCCTTCCTTCCTTCCTTCCTTCCTTCAGGATTGTCCTGGATCTCCAGGGATCTACAACAATCTTTCAGTTGATCAACGTCAACTGAAAGCAACCATGGAGATTTTAATAGAGCCTCTCCAGCTAAATGACAGAGCATCAAGTTGGGGAAAACGATCTCCAGGACTAGCTTCAGTCATGGCTGCCAATCTTCTAGGCACCCAGTAATCCTTGGCTGTAGTTATGGACAGTAGCCCGTCTGGAGCTGGTGGTTGAATACTACACATTGCCATTGCTGCCTGGAAGGGCTCTGAAGGTGAGTGGGAGGGGCTGCTTACATGGCGTGTTGCAGCTCCTGCAGTACTTACCGTGCCGCTGTGCTTATCTGGCTATGCTGTTGGTCCTGGATTTCCTAATAGCAGGGGTTCCCAACCTTTTTTTGCACTGGGACCCCCTTTTTAGGTACAACAATGTTTCAGGACCCCCCTGAGACATAGGGCCAGAAGTGAAGTCATTAAACAGGAAGTGAAGTCACTGTTTTTAATAAATCACATTTTTTGGAAAGTCGAAAGAACTCCACATCCTTTTTAGAATGTTCTGAGTGCCTTGTCTCTAAGTGACGTTTGAGTTTTGAGTTCAGGGATTGATTCAGCGCTGAGAACAGCATTGCACAGAACGCATTGTGGTTTCTCTAGGCCATTGCTGATGAAAGTGGTGAGCCAAATCTTAGATAGTCTTTCGAGTATTTACATTTCTCTTCCCTGTGTGCTAAGACTCACCTAGTCATGCACAGGTGGGAAGTGACCTGGGAGAGATGTCCAGTGGTGTCATCCTACTGGTACGCTGGGCGGGACGTCCAGGTGATTGGCAGCCCACCCGTCGCGTACCACTGTGTTACGTCGTTTGTGTAACGTACGCAAGCAGCGTAACTGGTTACGCAAACGGCGTAACACAGTGGTATGTGACGGGCGGGCTGCCGATCACCTGGACGTCTCGCCCAGCGTACCAGTAGGATGACACCACTGGAGACGTCCTCACACACATGCACACACACCAAGACGATCCCACAGCAAGGCTAATTTCCCTCGCAGCTACAAGTATTGAGGAAGTGGCAGTTGAATGGGGAAGCCTCTTCCCTCGCCAAAATGAAGTTTCCAAGATGGTGGTGCCCAGCTTTGAAAGATGGCTGCCCCAAGCTCCTCGTGACCTCCTGAAAATTGGTTTGCAACCCCCTTGGGTGTCACGACCCCCAGTTTGGGAACCAATGGTTTAAAAAGAAGTCCACTTTTATCACTTTCTTCAGCAATCAAACGGAATTCCAATAAAATATGGAATTCCTTTTGGGGGATATAACCACCAGTGGAGCCATTGGAGACATCAGGGAGCCTTGGCTGGTGGAGTTAATGTTATGGCTGACCCGGGGCCCTCATTTCCATTTCTTGTGCATTTCTTGGCACATTTAAGAGCCGGCATTGAATGTTTTTCACGAGTCTATAATGATTACCGTACCATGAAGCCATCATGAGCTGGTTCCTAAGAGTTAATTCATACATCCATTATTAATGTGTGCCTGGAAATTCAATTTACTCTCATTAAAGAGTGATTAATAGTAAAGATTCAGCAGATTACGGTCATGCCGCAGCAGCTCTTCCAGTACGCACAACTTGACAAATGCGGCATTTTTATTATTAAAAACACACACACAAACACACACACAGAAACCACCCTAGCAGGTTCTAGCCACTTGGAAGTCGTTTGATTTTTACGTTCTGGTTTTTATGTAACGTTGGCACCCCTGTGGGAATTTTGTTTGTGATGGAAAGGAAGGGAGGGGGGGTTAGGATTCTTAATTATGAAAATGTCACCTTTTTGGTGCCTTTTCCATCATCTGCTCCTTTAAAAATAAGCACAGATGGCAAAACTGAATAGGCTCCCATCTCAATGGGGACTTAGAGCAGCACAAAGAGGTGGATCGTCAACACCTCGGCGATAATCTTGGGTGCGAAACCAGGTTCAAGTCTTGAGTGAGGCCCAGTTCACAAAGCCCTTCAGCACAATGGGATCTGAGCTGAAGCCAACCCAGACGACAGCCAATTCTGGATGCCTTTTGAGCCTGGGTCACTGCATTTCCATATCAAAGCAGATTCATTTAGTTACAGTGTGGGAAGTGCGGACTCTATTTGGCCAGGCAGTGGGATCCCAACACAGAAGTGTGTGTGAGTGCAATCCTAACCTGGAGTGAGGCCGGCACAGTTCGGCCAGCAAAGTTTGGCTGGCACAAGGGCCACCCTAAAGTGTCTTTGGACCACTCTCGGAGTCAGGGAGGATGGCGCACATCTGTGATGGTGCACGTCTGACTCTAGGATGGTCCAAACATACTTTATGGTGTCCCTTGTGTGGGCCAAACTTTCAGGTTAGGATTGTGCACAACTGCATTCATGTTATTTTTGTGTGCCCCAGGCCAATTCAACAGGGAGCTGAACCTTTTCCCCAGAAGAGACAATGGTGACCCTTGTAGTCCGTGAAGGAGGAAGGAGGGCTGATGACTAGGATCACGCTACTTATTTATCTGTGCCCCAGCTAACCTGCTGGCTCCTCCGGGCTCTGTCACTCCGTTTTGAAATGGTGGGGCAGAGCAGGGTGCAATAAGGAAGCCCAGAGAAGCAAAAGTGGGCAGGGCTTTGCCTGACTTCTTTGCCGCACCCCTCTGTGCTGTGCAATTTCAAACGCAGACTGGCAGAGCGAGGGGGGTAGAGGTAGCGGGGCAGACGGGGGATATGCAAGTCAGCCGTGGGCAACTGTTGCAGCATGCCGCTCAGTAGCATAGCCAGAGGGGGGTGGGGCACTAAGTGTTGTGTATTTGTGTAAATAGTAGCAGAGTTGGGGGCTTGGAGACCCATTCCAGCGCCTTGCCTTAGCGCTCCGAAGCGAAGGATTGAAGCAATCGCCACATTTCCATAACAAAGTCTCTTTATTGTAGCGAAAGTGAGAAAGGTACAAAGGTTCAATCTGCCGGCTAGGAAAGCCGGTGAAGTCTGGGCCGCTCGCAGGCGGCGTTTCAGTGCAGCTTTACATTTTAAGCACACACAGTGAAAAACTCCTTCTAACAACAGAACAAAGGGATGCAGCCAGAGTATATCTGGTAGGTGGATACCTGAAGACCCCTTGTGCCCCATCTTACCCAATGGGGTGACCCTTAGAGCACTATGAGCTCATGGGAATGTGCAGTGTTTCCAGCCAGGGCTTCCCGTGTGAAACTGCCTGCTTATTCTACACTATCAGAAAGGGAGTACAACTACTATCCAAGCTAGTTGCCCTAACAAGCTGGGAAGCTTCTGGCTCGAAGGACACACAGGTGTTTATCTGATCTTGAGACGGAGAGACGGAATGCCAGTTTCAGCCAGTTCTGGACTGTGAGATGTGAAACTGCAACACCCCCCCATTTCGTCTCGGAAGTCTTCCTTTGGCGCCAGGTTCAGCATTTGAACTGCCTGTTTGAACTGTGGCGCAGGAAGGGCTTTGGTTAGAATGTCCGCGATGTTCTCCTGCGATGGGCAGTAAAGCACTTCAATGTCCCCATTTTGGACTGCCTCTCTGACATGTTTGTGCTTTATGTCCACATGCTTGGAGTGCATCCGGACTCGTTCTGACCCAGCAATCTGGATGGCAGACTGGTTGTCCATCCAGATTCGGATTGGATTTACCTGTGGAGCATCCAAATCCGACATCAATTGCCTGAGCGTATGAAGGTAGTTGGTCACAAGACTCAAGGCTGTGTACTCACTCTCCAGTGTCGAACACGCAATGGTCTTTTGTTTGTGTGAACCCCAATCTACCACGCAATCCCCAAGACGTATGGCATAGCCAGTGGTAGATCTCCTGGTGTCATCTCCCCCAAAGTCACTGTCTGCAAAAACCTCTAATTGCAGTGCTCCTTTTGGGGTGATGTGGTACCTGTGGGTGCTTGTCCCTTTCAAGTACCGGAGAATACGCTTTAAGGCTACCCAATCTGCCTGAGTGGGATTTGCCGCCTTCCTGCTCAAGTGATTGACAGCAGCGCCTATGTCTGGACGCGTCCAGCACGCAAGATGTGTAAGTGAACCCAATAGTGAGAGGTACATATTCTGGTTTGGAAATGGTGCAGACTCTTCTGCTTTCTCCCCCCTTCCAACCACCATTGGAGTTGCAACACTTTTGCAGTCCTGCATGTTCCATTCCCTGAGTAGGGTATGAATTTTGCTCTCCTGGCTGAGGAGAAAACCAGTACTGTCAGCTGTGCGTTCAACCTCCACTCCCAGGTAACGATTGACAGGACCAAGACACTTTAGGGTGAATGCTTTTTTCAGCTGTTGTGTGATCTGATTGATCTGTTGTTCCGTTCGTGCAACCACAAGCAGATCATCAACAAAACACAGAAGAACACACAATTTGTCCCCTTTTCCTTTCCTGAAAAGGCATGGATCAGCTGTGGAGGGTGTGAACCCTAACTTTTGCAGCTGCTCCTTAAGGCATAAGTACCAATTTCTTCCACTTTGCTTCAACCCATAAATCGATTTCCTGAGGCGAAAATGTGAATTGTCACATTGCACCCCTGGTGGAATTGTGATGTACACTTCTTCCTGCAGTTTTGCATGCAGGTACGCTGTTCCCACATCAAAATGATGCACTTGAAAACCTTTGCTGGCTGCTACAGCAAGCGCTGCTCGTAGCGTTGTGGCTGAGAGTGTGGGGGAGTAGATTTCCTCAAAATCTACACCTGGAATTTGCTTACAGCCACGAACCACCAAACGTGCTTTCTTTAAGGGCTCAGCACCTTCCTGATCCTTTAGAACAAACACCCATCTGGAATCAATTGCATGCTTTCCAGCTGGTAATTTTGCTGGTTCAAAAACCTCCAGGTTGTGCATTGCCCTCAATTCAGTTTGAATAGCCTGGAGCCATCCTTCCTTCTCGGGTTGCGGTAATTCCAAGACATCTTGGTATGTCTGGGGTACCTTTCCCACCTCCACCTGATAGGTTAATCTCTGAGGTGGTACCCCACGCAAAGCCCTAGGAGGAAGGATGCGTCTGGGCGGAACAGTCTGTTCTGGAGTGGTTCCCTCTGAGGAAGTGCTTGTGTCCAAGCCTGGACTGGCTTC
Organism: Lerista edwardsae; assembly: GCA_029204185.1. Taxonomy (NCBI): domain Eukaryota; kingdom Metazoa; phylum Chordata; class Lepidosauria; order Squamata; family Scincidae; genus Lerista; species Lerista edwardsae. Next base: position 8,932 of record JAJKFI010008757.1, read on the forward strand.
CCCCGCTCCCCCCCCTTCCAGCAGCCTGTTAGAGCTTGCTGGTGTGGCAGGACTCTCTGGAGTTCTCTGAGGTGATGCTGCCGGCTGATCAGGAATGCTTTCTAATCTTGCCTCCCCCCCATCTTCTCCAGCTTGACTGGGGATGCTGACGCTCCTGTCAGCATGATCTGACAGCATACTTTGCTCAGAGAAATCATAAGAGTTGGAAATGGTGACCGTTCTGTGGTCAGGATTGAGAAATTTGAGCGCTTTGCAATTTGGTTCTACTCCAATGAATTGCAGCCTCTTGGCTCGCGGTGCGCCTTTCCTGCGTGTCTCCCGATCTGCATGGACGAAAGCATGTGACCCAAACGTCTTTAGGAATGCAAGATCGGGTGGTTTACCGTATAGCTTGGTGTAGGGGACCCCTTCAATTGAACGGTGATACACACGATTAGAAATGAACACAGCATATCTCATCGCTTCTCCCCACAACCCTTTGGGCAGCTTTGATTGCTCCATCAGCGCTCTGACCATGCTTTGGAGCTCCCCATTTTTTCTCTCCGCCACCCCATTGTGCTCTGGGGTGCGAGGAGCGGTGAGTCTGTGAGTGATGCCCTGCCTTTCCAACCATTGAGACATCTCCCCACTGAGAAATTCACCTCCCCGGTCGGTTTGAATTGCCACTACGGGATGCTCAAACCGTCTCTCCACCCACCTGACCCAATTGCGAATTTTATTAAACGCCTCAGACTTTTGACGCATCAAAAATGCAAAACTGTACCTTGTAGCATCATCCACAATAGTAAGAACATATTGCGCCCCCCCAGCTGTCTTTTTCAATGGCCCAATCAAGTCCATATGCACCAGCTGGAAGGGAGTCTGGGTCTGGCGGCTGCTGAACTTCGGGATGCTTGCGCGATGCGATTTAGTGATTTTGCACACCTCACAATCCACAAATGCGTCGCAATCTTTCAAGTCCATTCCGCGCACAAGTTCAGCTGTCTTCTTCACGTAGTCATGGTTCAGATGTGCTAATCGCAGATGCCACAAATGCGGGCAGAGTCCGTGCTTCGGTTGATTGAAGTACGCACTTGCCTGCTGCTTCTCTGTCGCCTGCGCTCCAAGCACAAACAGCCGGTACACTCGGGGGACAGACACGCAGAGATTCCCCCTTTTAAGAGTGCAGGTGTTGTCTTGGAAAGTAATTGTAAATCCTTCTTCCTGGAGGGTGCCAAGGCTGAGCAGATTCCTGGACATCGTTGGCACGCACAGCACATTTTTCAAGGTGGTCTGCAGTTGGGGCAGAAACACGTCTCCAGCGCAGCTCACAGGAGCTGCTTTCCCATTTGCGAGAGCAACAGTTTCACGGTCTGTCGCGCGCCTACTCGTGAGTAAGTCTGCAGAAGTCACAATGTGATGGCTTGCTCCCGAGTCGAGCAACCAGGATTCTCGCGTGCGCACTCCTTCCGCTGAACTCACAAACGCGATGCTCGCTTTGGGTTGCTGTGCATGAGGCTTTCCTTGCCCTGTGCTCTGCTCATCATGGGGCTTTTTCTTCTTCTTGGTTCCTCCTTTCTTCTTGGGACATTGGAGGGCAAGATGATGGATGGAACCACACACATAACACTGGCGCACACTGGAGCATACCTGTGCCTGGGACTCATTTCTGGGTTGCTGCTGCTGCTGCTGCTTTTTCCCAGAATTGTTGTTTTTTCCTTTTCGGAAATCACGCTCTCTTTGATTGTCTTTCCTTTTGTCTGCTTCCTCGAGAAGCCGTGCGACCACAAAGGTGACAGTCAATTGCACTGCTGGGATGCTTTCCAAAGTTAGGGTAAACATGTCCCACGTTTCATCCAGGGAATTTAGGATCGCAAACACTTTGAGGCGCTCCTCCACATGTTCCCCGACTGCTTCTAGGTCTTTGAGGTTCTGCTGCATCGCTCTCAGGTGGACTCGTAAGTCGCCTCCCGGTTCTAGACGCGCCCTCCACAGTTTGCGTGTCAGAACCATGCTGGAGGTGAGGGATGCCCTGGCAAACAGCTCCTTCAAAGTGTCCCAATAGTGCTTAGCGTGCTGAAGATCCCTCACGTAAACCAAAAGATCTTCAGAGATTGCAAGCCCGATAGTGGCTTTCGCCTTCCTGTCAGCTGCCACTTCTGCAGGATTTGCGGCTGCAGGAAGCGCTTGAGTGCGTTGCCACAAGTCCTCTCGTTCCAACAGCAATTGCATTTTATGAGCCCACTGCACATAATTGCTGTCGTTGAGGAGTGGAACTTGAACGCCAAAGGGCGCCGTCGCGGCGGCGGCGGCGGGGGGTTGCTGCGCCATCACAATCCCGGGCGCAGCGGGCTGCAACGGTGGTATTTGAGGCGGTGGCAGAGGATGGAAAGCGCCCTGCCCGGGAACGAGCGGCGGCGGCTGCGGGGCGGGCGCTTGGCCGTCGGGAGGCCCCGCTGGGGGAAGGAGAGGTCCGAGATCGTCGTCTTCCGACTCGCCCTCTCCGCTTTCCTCGCTTTGCTCGGGTTCCCCTCGGACGCCAACGTCCTCTCCCTCGGATCCGTTCTCGAGGTCTTCCTCCTCCTTCACTCCACCGGTGGCTCCTTCCTCATCCGACATCTGTCAGGGTGTCGGCGAGGTGAAGGATGCAGCCGCATTCACAGTTCAGTCTTCGCTCCGCTCTGCTCCGCGGATCGGGTCCTCGGCGAGCCCCTGCAGGGTTACGGCTGACTCTTCCGCAGCGCGGCGTGCGCTGGACACCATAACCTGTTGTGTATTTGTGTAAATAGTAGCAGAGTTGGGGGCTTGGAGACCCATTCCAGCGCCTTGCCTTAGCACTCCGAAGCGAAGGATTGAAGCAATCGCCACATTTCCATAACAAAGT
>JAJKFI010008766.1:0-14106 GCA_029204185.1 Lerista edwardsae
CAGGTGCTCTATCTGATCTGAAGACGGAGAGACGGAATGCCAGTTTCTACCAGTTCTGGAGTGTGTGGTGTGAAACTGCAACACTCTTGAGGGTTAATTTTCCCACAGCCGGAGTGGGGAGCTGATGACCAGAACTCCAAGAGCCAAACAACCATTTTTAGGCTTGGCCAACCTTGTCAGGCTGGTAAGTCACACTCCATAGGCTCTGATAACTGCTGGAACAATTTCAAAGCAAACTTGCAGTTTGCAGCACATCATACATGGATATTCTGACACATACTTTTTACGTTCAAACAACTTTGCTAAAACCACCAATTAGCTCTTCTTAAAAGCATACATTATACTTACAAATCTTTACAATGCTCATTCTATTTCCTTCACATCATGGACAATTGGACATTGTCAGGCACAGACTTCAAAACGATACGTAAACAAACCTTTTTGCTTCACAACTTGAGCGCAGCTCATGCAGCTCATGCAGCTTATCTTATGCAGCTTCGGGGTTGCTCAGAACTTCGAGTGTCCTTGTTCAGCCAAAGCTCACAGATAGAAGACAATGCCTCTTCTCTTCCAAGAACCAGGACACCCTTTTTCCTGCTCAGAGATACTAGATAGCAGACAAAACCCAAGTGAACTTATTTGAACACCTCCCTCTGGATCTTACTGAACACCAAATTTTTAAATTGAATGAAGGCCAAGAACATGTATCAGAGGAGCGTCTTTGCCTGGAAGTGGGGAAACACAGTCAGAACATTATTCTTTACTAGCTGTGGGGAAGCCGGACAGGCTTGGCACTGGACCAACTTTCTTCTCCTTCTGCACAGCTATTACTATCTGGAGAAGATTAACGTTAGGCACCCACAAATACACAATTGAGCCTCCTTGGTCACGTGAGACCTTTCCTCAAGGATGAAACACAGATTGGACAGGCTTTTTCCCACAGATACACAACTGGGCTTCTTTACTCAGAATGGTCACGTGAACACTCTTCTCAAAGACAGAAAATAGATGGGACAGGCAAACACGCAGTGCCCAGAACACACGTTACAACACTGATACACATTATAACACCGGCCGAGACAAACAAACAAAGCTATCTGCACAGATTTTTACACCTTGTACCTTGAAGCAAAGGGAGGGGAGTTTGCTGCTATGTTCCTTTTTGACTCTAAAGGTCTACTAGGACACAGACAGAATGCAATGTTCCAACAACTTAGAGGAACAACAGACAACACTTAGATCTTTAGACAGATGTACGTACTTTCTCTTGGTTTCTGTTTTCAGCATTTCAAGAAGGTGGACTCCTTCTGCTGGCTACTGAAAATTCGGGACCCAATTTTTACTGAGTCATTCAAAATGTGCATGTTTTGAATGAGCCATTTCATGATGGTAGGGTCCCTTAGAGGGGAATTTCTGTGGAATTGGTTTGTCCCATTTTTGATTAACTTTCGCTCACTGCCTGGGAGCTTGGCCAGCTGCCCAAAACAATGCTTCATGCACTCCTGCGTTCACTAGCTCCTTGCTGGAGCCAGGACCCAAACAGCCTTGCACTGTAGCCATCTGGATGGGACTTTGCACACTCATCACACACAATACACATGCAAATCCAGCAACTTTGAATACCTGCATTCACACACACACTCACTTACTCTTATGGCTCTTTCTTATCTGACGCTCTGGCCCAGTTTTTGCTGCAGTCACAGTGTATTTAAAAAACTGACCCCCTTGTACCTTTCCTGACTAATTAGCAACAATTGTTGTATTTTTAAAACTAGCCTCCCCTCTACCCAAAGCACTCAGGCTTACTCACACCCACAAAACACAAAGCACATGCACACCCAGCAGCTCTTGAGTACCTATGTTCCCGCACATGTAAGCTCACTCACACATGCACACCCGGCCACTTTGAGTGCTTACTTTCACACCCACTGATCTAACCGACCAGTGTCCCGGCCACAAGCACTTATTCAGTCTACCCGACCAAAATTCTGGCTCCTCTGGGCGTCCCCAGCCTCCGAAGAGTGGCCTTTTACCCGCGCCTCCTCCGAACCTCTGATCTCTCGCAGCCTCTGTTAAGATTTTTTTTGCATAGGGAGATGCCCCCCTCCAGTTGCCAACCCAAGCAGATGGCAACCCAAGCAGAAGTTCCCTCTTCCAACGAAGAGTGCCGGCTGGAACTCTGCCTGCAGGACTGATTCCTGGTCGGCCGCATCCCTCAGAGGCTGAACTGCCAATTGATATTTTTTTTAAAAGGCAAAGCCCACCCAGGGACACCAAAGAAACATGTTGCCGAAATAGGCAAAGTATGGTTTCTGTGGTGGGGATTGAATTTAAAAAGGCAAACAACCAAACAAGAGAGTATTAGGTTCATGTTTATTTTCACCTGCGCAGGTGGACCAATCTCAGGGAGAAGGGCAAAAAAATATACATTACAAGCACTTTTTATACTCCCCCCTCCTATTCCTTCCTCCAAGTTCCTGCTTGGCTAGAAATTACATCATAGGGGCTGGAGCATGAGATGCTCTAAGCTAACTGGGCCTTGTGAATATGCTGTGATTCTGATAAAGGAGGGGCTCTGCTAGCAAGAGCCAGTTTCTTATCTATTGTGCAGGGCCAACAGCCCTGAATTGTGGACGTCAGCAACACTGAATTCACAAGCGGGGGCCCATGTGAGAACAATGGAGGCAAAGAGAGAAAATAGTTACAAACTCTGGCAGCTTGGCAGCTTAAGACAAGTGACTAAGCACAAGACTTAAGATGGCTGCACTTTGGTAAGTTGGCAATGGCAACAGGGTGGCCATCTATATCAAAGAAGGGATAGAATCCAACAGAGTAGAAACTGAAGGTGGGCCAGACTCCACCATAGAGTCACTGTGGGTTAAACTACCAGGCCATAAGAGCGATGTAATAGTGGGGGGGGGTGCTATCGTCCTCCGGATCCAAAAATTGAAGGTGACCTTGAAATGAGGAAACAAATCAGGGCGTTGACCAAGAGAGACAGGATTGTAATCATGGGGGACTCATATTGACTGGGTCAACTGGTGCTCTGGTCAAGAAAGAGAGACCGGATTCCTTGACGTGCTGAATGACCATGCCTTAGAGCAGCTAGTCATGGAGCCGACCAAAGGAAAGTGACTCTGGATTTAATATTGTGTGGTACTCAGGACCTAGTTAGAGATGTAAATGTTACTGAGCCATTGGGGAACAGTGACCATGCTGCGATTGGTTTTGCCATGCATGTCCAGGAAAGAGTGCAGAGCAAATCTGACACAAGAACCCTTGACTTTCGAAGGGCAGATTTCCCGCAGATGAGGAGGCTAGTTAGTAAGAAATTGAAAGGGAAGGTAAAAAGAATCCAGTCTCTCCAGGCTGCATGGAGGCTGTTTAAAATAACAATAGCAGAGGCCCAGCGGAAGTGTATACCGCAAAGAAAGAAGGGAAAGAAGGGCTCAACAAGGTCCAAGAGGGTACCTGCATGGCTGACGAACAAAATTAGAGAAGCTGTAAAGAGCAAGGAAGCTTCTTTCCGTAAATGGAAGTCTTGCCCAAGTGAGGAGAATAAAAAAGAACATAAACTTTCCTCCAGAAATCCTTTCCTCCAGAAATCCGTCCAATCCCAACAACATAGAGACCCTTAAATCTGCACCAGCAAAACAGCCGTGCAGACTTGAGGATGCCCATTGGCAGCCCAGCACCCTTGCCTGGAGGGAGGGACGAAGGTGCTCCCAGTGGGTACTTGGTGCCCATAGGATGCCCATAGGATGCCCATCGGATGCAGCAGGGGCCACCTTGCTCCTGCTGCTCCTACAGCAAGACTGAGCTGCTCAACCTTCATGCAACAGAATTAACGGTGCAATCCTAAGCTGCGCTGGCGGGCCTGCACTCTGCCCGGTGCAGCTTTGGAGCACTCAGGAGCCTCCCCAGGGCAAGGGCACATTCGATCTGCACCTGCCAAGGACACTGCAATCAGGAAGCCTGGACTGGGGTGGAGGATTCGATGTGGCGTAACGGCCCCGCCCCCTCCCCAAGCCAGCCAATCTCCTGTTTGAGTGGAAGCCCCCCCCCCCAACCCTTTCTGAATCTGGGTTGTCTGGCACTGTTAACCAATTCCTTACCCAGAGAGTCGTTCCATTGTGCCTTTCCCATGAAAGGGGGGCAACTGGACTGATCACCTGCATCCCACCCCAGGGGAACGTGGGACAAATTCCCCCAGGCAGCTCCTCTGGGGACATCAGGTTCCCACACCTTGACGCCAGGCCTGCTCTTGGGGCTGCTCCGCTGCCTGCCGCTCCCACAGCCCACGGCTGCCTGCCCCATGGAAGGAGATCACAATCCCTGGCCACCCCATAGCCTTCTCTTGCAATGACAAGAAGCACTGCAACTGCTACAACTCCGGGTGATGAACACCAGAAGGGATTGTGAAGAGCTCCAGAGGGATCTCACTAAACTGGGGGAATGGGCAGCAAAACGGCAGGTGCGCTTCAATGTAGACAAGTTTAAAGGGATGCACATTGGGGCCAAAAATCAAAACTTCACCTATAAGCTAATGGGTTCTGAACTTTCGGTGACAGATCAGGAGCGAGATCATGGGGTGCTAGTAGACAACTCAATGAAAGTGTTGACCCCATGTGCGGCAGCGGTACAGAAGGCCAATTCCGTGCTTGGGATAATTTAAAAAAGGGATTGAGAATAAAACAGCCAGTGTTATTATGCCACTGTACAAATCGATGGTAAGGCCACATCTGGAGTACTGTGTACAGTTCTGGTCACTGCACGTTAAAAAAGATATGGGGGAAGAAGAGAAGGTGCAGAAGAGAGCAACCAAAATGATTACAGGGCTGGGGCACCTCCCATATGAGGAAAGACTACAGCGTTTGGGGCTCTTCAGCCTAGAAAAAAGGTGCCTGAGAGGGGAACTTGATTGAGACATACAAAATTATGCAAGGGATGGATAAAGTGGATAGAGGGAGGTTCTTTTCCCCTCTCTCACAGTACCAGAACCAGGGGACGTTCACTAAAATGGAGGGCTGGGAGAGTTAAAACAGATAAAAGGAAATACTTGTTTACCTTTTAAAATTAATCTGTGGAACTCCTTGCCACAGGAGGTGGTGATGGCATCTGCCTGTATGCTTTTAAAAGGGGGCTGGACAGCTTTCTGGAGGAAAAGTCCATCACAGGCTACAGGCCATGATGATTAGTGCAACCTCCTTACTTTAGAGTCAGGCTACCTCGGAGTGCCAATGTGCAGGGGAGTGGCAACGAGATGCACATACCTTGTTGTCTTGTGTGTTCCCTGCGGCATCTGGTGGGCTGCTGCGAGACGCAGGAAGCTGGACCAGATGGACCTTTGTCCTGATCTAGTGGGGCTCTTCTTACGTTTTCAGGGGCAGCCCCCGATCTCCTGGCCCCTGAGGTGGTGGGTCAAATGCCCCCCATTACCAGGCAATATGCCCTCCTCTGCTCCTGCCCCCTATTGAAAACGGAGGACCAGGGTGGAGAAGATGGTGGAGGAGACAAGAGTGGTGCGCCAGAGCAGGGGCCTCCCAACTCTTCACTAGAAGGGCCACACTGCATGTTTTAGATTTTTGTGGGCCGAAAAAATCAGTTTTACAACTGAACGAATGAAATTTAAACGATTTAAAATTTTTGCTTGGATCTTTTTTGTAGTCGGCATAAGAGAAATGTGACAATGCCATGCTTGAATTGAGGAATGATATATAGTATAATGAGTAAAAACCTCAACTACTTTAAGTTTCTACGGGCCAGATAAAATCTTGTGGTGGGTCACGTGTGGCCTCCTGGATGTAGTTTGGAGACCCCTGAGCAGGAGAGTCTCTCCATCTCCCTGTTTCCATTTCCAATCCTGAGAGCGAGGAGGAGGAGGTCCACTGGTGGGCCACCGCGAGATGCAGGAAGCAGGACTAAATCAAATCAAATCAAAATACCTTTATTGGCATAAACAGAAAAAGAAAAAAATAATTACAACGTATTTCTGTAAAATCCAATAAAATCATAGTGAAGCACTCACTTCTGTACACTCTCTACTATTATTACGCTTCACAATGGTATATAAAAAAACCAGTAAGCTCAATTATAGATTTTGAGTCAGACCGTGAAAGGAGAATTTTTTAACTTTTCTGCATCTGTAAATTGATGTCCCTTCAGTAGAGATAGATCTAAAAACTTTACTCGCGCCTCTTCATGGAAAGGACAATAGAAGAGAAGGTGGGCCAGAGATTCAATCTCACCCAGATGGCAGGGGCAGATTCTATCCTTGTAAGGTATCCCTTTAAACCTACCCCACAGTACCGCTGAAGGCATGACGTTACAACGGGCCAGTGTAAGTGCTCGTCTTTCGTTGGGGTTGGTGAACACCGAGAAATAGCTTGGAATTTTACCCATTATTATGGGTAATTGCCAAATAATCGGGGAAGTGCCACTCTGGGCTGAGCTCAAGAGCTCCTGGGCCTGAATATCTAATAGTCTTTGCTTAATCATGCGGTAAGCCTCAGTTTGGGAAACGGCTCCTAATTGTTCTACACCAATTCCTATCTGCTTAATTTTTATCTCCCATGCTCTTGTTGGAGTGAAGGAATCCGTCTTGAGTTGATGTAATGTGTTATTTGGATTTTGTTAAAATACACTTTTAACCAAAATTTCAAAGTTCTCATCCAAGCAAGAGTCACGATCTTAGTTGGCCTAGCTCAAGACACAAGGCCGAATACGGCACACAATTTGGGAGAGCTAGTATTTTCCTTTAAAAAACTGCCTGGATTTGTTCGAGAATATGGTTAAATGATGTTATCCAAAGCGGAATTCCATACAGCAGTTGAGCTATAGACTTGGCATCAAACACTTTGAGGGCTGCCAGGACTAGAGAGCCTCCTCTATTATAAAAGAATCTCAAAATTGCTAGCATGGAGGTATTGGCCGCAGCCTTCGCCATGTTACAATGTCCTATCCAAGAGTGGTTAAATGAAAATAGGATTCCCAGGTATTTAAAGGATTTCACCTGTTCGATGGAATGGCCATTGAAAATCCAATTAACAGGTTTCCACGACTTGTTAAAGATCATAATCTTGGATTTCTGGAAATTTAACTGCAAATTATTCTCAGACAGGTATTGCAGACATTTATGGATTAATCTTTTAAGGCCTAGCCGCGTTCTGTATAAAATAACTGCGTCGTCTGCATACAGTAATATGGGAACTTTGCGGTCTCCCAATTTAGGGGGGTGGCCGTCTGTCTCAGCGAGAGCTGGCGCCAGATCATTCAGAAATAGGTTGAATAAGGCAGGAGCCAAAAGGCAACCCTGCTTCACCCCTTTATTGGTAGGGATCTCCTCTGAGAGATGTCCCTCCAGAGAACACCTAACGCGACATGATGTGTTAAGGTATAGGCACTTAATAAGTGCCAACAAGTTAGGATCTATACCCATTCTCTGAAGTTTCATCCAGAGGTGGTTCCTGTCAATACTGTCAAATGCACCTTCAAGATCTAAAATGGTGACGTAAAGTTTGGCTTTAATATGAATAGTGTACTTGTTGACCAAATGAGATAGAGTAATACAATGGTCTAATGTCGTGCTACCATGTCTGAAACCAATTTGTTCTGGATCTAAGATCTCTTTCTGGATGATCCAGTTATTTAAATGGCCTAACAGGTATTTTGCATACAGCTTACCGACAACCGAAAGTAGGCTGATAGGTCTGTAATTCTCAGGCGCCTTGAAGCAGGACTAGATGAGCCTTTGGCCTGATTCAGTGGGGCTCTTTCCGTTCTGTTCCAGTGGGATCCGTTCTTATGTTCTTAATCTCATGTGAATTCGGGAACTGTCTCCCACAAAACAAGCAGCACAATGATGCATGCTGAGAACACCATGTCGAGAGGGTGGTTTTGGAAAACATCCACTTGGCTCAAAGTCCTTTCCCATGGTTTTGCATTTCCAATAGCAGCCAGTGGCTGAGGGCACAGGAGAGTCTGTTGACACACTCTCTTGGAGGAACTCAAGAGGGTCCAGGGGGCTACAACGGCCCCAGGCAGAAGACCTTGTGCTGAGCGAGCAGAGAAGCAAACTGAGACAGCAAGACGCGAAATACTTAGGGAAGAGTTGGCAGCACAAGGAGACCCGTCACGAGTCCTGCAGGAAGGAAACTGTCGCCTCACCAGCCTCAGCCGCAATGTGGAGCAGCACAGAAGGAGCCCCAGCAGCACACGATCCGTCTGGGGAAGAAAAGCGTCAGGATGGCGAAAGCCAGTTTGCCTCCTCCAAGGCTGTGACGTGTAACCCAGGAGGTCTCGGAGGATGAGAGCAAGTCTGTTGCCAGGAGTGCTTTTCACAAGACAAATAATAGGCACACGTGGGGGTGAGGGAAGAGGGTTCGGGGACCCGGTTCATTGGACAAAGGCACGTCTGCATCATTTGGTGGCAAAAGGAGAGCAGAAGCAGTGGCATTGCTAGGGAGTGCGGGGGGGGGGGTTGGTGTGCTATACCGGGTGATGCACAAGGGGGGTGACACCTCTACTGCCCCAAATTGTAAAATTTTGGTACTTTTGAATAATATGATCATGTTATTATATATCATACAATGCTGAATTTAGATCACACAGTGCAATGAAACAAAACACGTTGAAATATCTGAGGGTATTTGAGGGACCGCCTCCTCCCATATAATCCGACCCGTACTCTGAGGTCATCTGGGGGGGCTCTTTTGATGGTGCCACCACCAGGAGAGGTGAGAGGGGTGGCGGCCAGTAGGAGAGCCTTCTCGGCGGTGGCACCCCAACTTTGGAATACCCTCCCCTTGGAGTTAAGAACTGCTCCCTCTTTGGCAGTATTTCGGCGGGGGCTGAAGACCTTTTTATTTCAGCAGGCTTTTAGTTGCTGACAGGCTGGCTGGCTGGCTTTTTTGCATTCTTTTTATATATTTTATGATCCTAGGGATTAATTTGTTTGTATGTTGTATTTTTAATATTGTTTTTATTGTCTTTTAATACTGTTTTTAATTGTTTTTATTGTTTTTTAACCTTGTAAATGCCTTGAGGGCCTTTGTGGCAGAAAGGCAGGGTATAAATCAAATAAATAAATAAATAAAATAAATATTCTATCAAAAAATTTAGCAAAAAACAACCAGAAAAAGAAAACCACTGCTTTCTGTAACAAAAAGTGGATTTTCTTAACTCAGAACTGGCCAATGAAACGGATTGTTCAGAGAGCCAATGAGATGGTGCTATGACACAGCAGGGAACCAGTAAGCTGTCAGTATGACTCCTCTCTCATTTCCCAGTATCAGCGAATACAAGAAGGCTCATTTAGCTGTGTTGGCAAGTGGCTTCTTTGTGGGTTACTGATGTGTTAAAAAAGTAAAGGTTTCCCCACGACTGACCGAATGGTCTAGTCGTGATCGACTGTAGGGGGCGGTGCTCATCTCCGTTTCAAAGCCTGTAGAGCTGGCGTTTTGTCCGACGAAAAGCTTCCATGGCCATGTGGCCAGCATGACTCTATGCCGTAGCGCATGGAACACCATTGCCTTCCCACTGAAGTGGTCCCCGTTTACCTACTTGCATTTAGGTGCTTTCGAACTGCTAGGTTGGCAGGAGCTGGGAGAAGCAACTGGAGCTCACTCCATCGCGCAGTCTTGAACTCCCAAATTTCCAGTCAGAAAGCCCAGCAGCAGCGGATTAACCCACTGCACCACCACGTCCCTGCTGTGTTAGGCAACCTTTACACAAATAAAGAAATATTAGTGAGGCCACTGCATTCAGGTTGCATGTATCATGTCATAATATATTCTGTACAGAAGGGGGGGTCCAACATGGGGGCGATATGCTGACCTTCTGTACCGGGAGATGCAAATCCTAGTGATACCACTGAGCAAAGGAGAAGTGCAAGAACCTGGACTAAAAAATACTCAAAGTACCAAAACCAGATAAGCTGATGTTCGTTTGGAATCTACAGCTGTCAGTTATATGCAGAGCAAAGAGGTGGAAAACGGGGGTGGGGAAAGGATGCAGATAGATTGGCTGGGGATCCCCAAGGAGAACAGGGGGAGAATGGAAGATTTTGGGGTGCAGGAAGGGAAGAAAGAAGGGAGATACTTGTATCTCGCTGGCACTCCCCTGCGCCTGGCATTCTGAGGTATTTTGTAACCGCATCTGGGCCTTATGAACATAAGATGAGACCTGCTGCATCAGGCCAAAGACCCATCTAGTCCAGTTTCCTGAATCTTACAGTGGCCCACCAGATGCCTCAGGGGGCACACAAGACAACAAGATACCTGCACCTTGTTGCCACTCTCTGCATTTGGCATTCTGAAGTAGCTTACTTATAAGGAGTGTTGGGATATTAGTTTAAGTCTGACATAAATTTGCAAGCTGGAATGTGCTAACAACTGTGCCTGTTGCAGGGGACCAGGTCATGTGATCTGTGTGGGTAAATGTTGCTATTATGTTCAGGTCCTAACTGAGGTCCTAACTGAACTGTATGTCTGTATCTTGTTGTTGAGAGCTGACTTGAGAGAGATATATCTAGCTGAGAGAGAGCTGAAAGCCAGTCATGATTTCTGAAAGCTGTTATCTGTATATAGTCTGAAATACAAAGTTCTGTTTAGAATCCAGTCTCTGCATCTTACTTCAAATGAACCAAATGGTCAAACAGACAGCTATATCCGCTAACGCCACTTTCCATCAGGTTATGGGCCCAGACAGCCGTTAGAGGACCCTGAGTTGACCAGCGCTGACCAGTTCCAGGTTGGAAGAAGCTCAGACGAGGAAGGAGAATCTTGAGAGGCCAACATGCAGACAAACGTCAGCATGGCAAGTTTTCCCTTGACCTGTTTGTCAGGGAACAACTACATGGCTTGGAGCACCAAGATGGAAATGTTCCTGCGTCGTGAGCAGCTGTGGACCATTGTCCAAGACCCTCCAGATGAGTATGATGAGGCGAAGTCCCGACAGGATGAGAGGGCTCTGGCCACGCTCTGGCCCTGGAAGATGACCAACTATTACACGTGAGAGGGATAGAGACTGCCCATAAGTGTTGGAGAACTTTGAGAAGTATTTACGTGAGGGACACAATGAGTTCAAGAATAATGCTGTCCAGAAAACTATATAGAGCACGGCTTCAACCAGGAGGCAGCATGAAAGAGCACCTGCAATTCATGAGACTAACATTTCAAGAACTGGAAGAGAAAGGAATGAGCTTTCCAGAATCCCAAAAGGCTTGCATCTTGCTGAGCTCACTGGACTGTGGCTATGATACGTTTGTGCTTACTCTGGAGGCAATGCCAGAGGATGAACTGACCTTATCATTCCTGACTGGGCGGCTATTAGAGGAAGAAGAAAAAAGTTCTGAGAATTCGAAAATTAGAGGTAACAGCAACAACACAGCACCTAGCAGGATCCAGAACACAGAGAAGAAAAGCTCCAGTGTGCACTTCATAAGAAAATGCTACAGGTGTGGGTCCGAGAATCATCTACAATGCGACTGCACACAGGAGAGACCCACGAGGAAGAAAGGATCAACCTCATGGAGGGGCAAAGAAGAAGCTAAAGTCTCCGTGGTCAAGATGACACAAGATAGTGACCAGCAGTCTTGGCTAGTGGACTCTGGTGCTAGCCAACATATTGCAACCGATCCAGCCTTGTTCATTGAGTTGGTACCTACACCTAAAGCCCATGTCAGTTTGGCTAATGGTGTATGCACCTCAGTGAAAGGTCAAGTAGAAGTTTTTATGCCTTGCTTTGGTGAGTCCCTCAAAGGAGTTTTGTGTTCCAGAACTGCAACACAATCTACTCAGTGTGTCCTGTCTTTGCAAACAGGGGTACAAGGTAGAATTTGAAAACAATGTATGCAATATAATCAGGGGCAATGATATATGTGTGCAGGGTATAGAAGAAGATAATCTGTATATGCTACAAGCTGTTCCAGAGAGCAGTACAACTCAGGAGTGTATGAATGTGTGTGCAAACACCCCTGAGCACCTAAACTGTATCCATTTGTGGCATAGACGTTTGGGACACTCTGGGTTCGCAGCACTTAAGAAAACAATTGAAAATGCACAGGGTTTAAAGCTAAAAGAGTGCAACAACTATTTAGACTGTGAAACTTGCAAAATTGCAAAATCTGTTGCATACCCTGTAAGCAAAAGGAGTGACAGAAACTCTGGAAGATGCTTCCAGCTGGTCCACGCAGACTTAATTGGACCACTAACCAAAACTATGGGTGGTGCAAAATACATTTTGACTATTGTGGATGACTTTTCTAGATATGGTTTTGTTTATTTGATGAAGAGCAAAGAAGAGACCTTTGTTAAGTTTAAACAGTGGGTTAATTTTGCTGAAAGAAGGTACAACCAAAGGGTTGGTGCATTGCAAACAGACAGGGGGACAGAATTTCGGTCTGGTTCATTTCAAAGTTGGCTAAGACAGAAGGGCATTCAGCATCGTAAGACCAACCCATATACACCTGCTGAAAATGGGGTAGCAGAAAGAAGAAACCGAACCCTGCAAGTAATGCAAAGTTCCTTGCTAGCTGATTCAAGCTGATTCCTTGCTAGCTGAGCAAGATGTACTGGGGTGAGGCGACCTTGACTGCTAATTATCTCATTAACAGATTGTGGACCTCAGCTTTGGGCAAAATACCATACTCTGTTCTGTATGGGCGACAGCCTTCACTAGCCCATCTCAGAATCTTTGGCTCTAGTGCATGGGTTCACATTCCTAAGGTAATTCGGCGCAAGGGCCAACCTAAAGCAAAAAAGATTATTTTCTTGGGCTACGAAGCTGATGGGAAAAGCTATCATTTCACTGAACCTGGGTCAGGGAGGATCACGTTCTCTAGGTCTCCAAATTTCATTGAGCAGAGCTGGGAAAGGGTAAAAGATGCTCCTGTATATTTGCCTGTAGGTTCTAGTGGCCAAACACAGCAGCCAGCGTTGCCACTGCAACAAGCTGAGCCTAGCAGTGAGACACAAAACCTGAGTGATGAAAAGGACAATTTAAACCTTCCTATGATTGTGAATAATCAGGAAAATGGAGGTGAGCAACCAGAGGGACCTGTAACTCCCAGGAGGTCTGAGCATTCTAATAAAGGTATGCCACCAGAGCGTTATTCGCCTGCATCTGTGTGCAATGTAACCTGTGAGCCACAGAGCTATAATGAGGTATTAAAACAACCACAAGCAGAGCAGCAAAAATGGAAGGCTGCTATGAACAAGGAAATGCAGTCCATGCTTGATAACAAAGTGTTTACCAAATGCCAGTTACCACCTGGGAAGAAGGTAATTGATTGCAGGTGGGTGTACAAGCAGAAAGTCTTGAATGATGGCAACTTGCAGCACAAGGCAAGATTAATTGAAAAAAGGCTGACATTATGACTAAAGTACTAGGAACAATTAAACACAGTACTATGTGTTCCTTGCTGGGTATGTCTGATGATGTAAATAGTTAAGGTACAAAAAAGAGTTATGTATATATTGTGTGCAATGTACGTGAATAACATTCCAGTTTGAAATTTGGAGGGGTGTTGGGATATTCGTTTAAGTCTGACATAAATTTGCAAGCTGGAATGTGCTAGCAACTGTGCCTGTTGCAGGGGACCAGGTCATGTGATCTGTGTGGGTAAATGTTGCTATTATGTTCAGGTCCTAACTGAACTGTATGTCTGTATCTTGTTGTTGAGAGCTGACTTGAGAGAGAGATGTCTAGCTGAGAGAGAGCTGAAAGCCAGTCATGATTTCTGAAAGCTGTTATCTGCATATATTCTGAAATACAAAGTTCTGTTTAGAATCCAGTCTCTGCATCTTACTTCGAATGAACCAGATGCTCAAACAGACGGCTATATCCGCTAACGCCAATTTCCATCAAGGAGGTTGCACCACCCGTCATGGCCTGTAGCCCATGATGGACTTTTCCTCCAGAAATCTGTCCAATTCCCTTTTAAGGGCTCCTAGGCTGGACGCCATCACCACCTACTGTGGCAAGGAGTTCCACAGATTCATAACATACTGGGGAAAAAAGTGTTTTCCAAGTAGCCTACCATTCACCCAAGCTCATTTGCGGGTATGAAATTGTGTTTCCCTGATCATCAAGTTGCACAAGCATAGT
>JAJKFI010008793.1:0-10334 GCA_029204185.1 Lerista edwardsae
TTGCCAACTCTGGGGACACCGGGTAAGTACCTGGGCATACCACTTGCCAACTCTGGGGATAAGGACTGACTACCTCGGTATACCACTTGCCTACTCTGGGAATACCGACTGACTACCTGGGTATACCACTTGCCCACTTTGGGGATACTGACTGACTACCTGGGTATACCACTTGCCAACTTTGGGGATACCGACTGACTACCTGGGTATACCGACTGACTACCTAGGTATACCACGTGCAAACTCTGAGGATACCGACTGACTACCTGCGTATACCACTTGTCCACATTGTGGATACCGATTGACTCCCTGGGTATACCACTTGCCAACCCTGGGGATACCTACTGACTACCAGGGTATAACACTTGCCAACTCTGGGGACACCTAGGTATACCACGTGCAAACTCTGAGGATACCGACTGACTACCTGCGTATACCACTTGTCCACATTGTGGATACCGATTGACTCCCTTGGTATACCACTTGCCAACTTCAGGGATACCGACTGACTACCTGGGGACACCGACTGACTACCTGGGTATACCACTTGCCAACTTTGGGGATACCGACTGACTACCTGGGTATATCACTAGCCAACTCTGGGAACACGGACTGACTACCTGGGAATACCACTTCCCCACTTTGGGGATACCGACTGACTATCTGGGTATACCTCTTTTCAACTTTGGGGATACTGAGAGACTATCTGGGTATACATCTTTCCAATTCTGGGGATACCGACTGACTAACTGGGTATACCACTTGCCAACTTTCGGAAAACCGACTGCCTACCTGGGTATAGAACTTGCCCACTTTGGGGATACAGACTGACTACCTGGGTATACCACTTACCAACTCTGGGTATACCGACTGACTACCTGGGTATACCGACTGACTACCTGGGTATACCACATGACAACTCTGAGGATACCGACTGACTACCTGCGTATACCACTTGCCCACTTTGTGGATACCGACGGACTACCTGGGTATACCACTTGCCAATTCTGGGGATACCGACTGATTACCTGGGTGTACCACTTGCCAACTTCGGGGATACCGACTGACTACCTGGGTATACCACTTGCCCACTTTGTGGATACCGACTGACTACCTGGGTGTACCACTTGCCAAGTTTGGGGATACCGACTGACTACCTGGGTATGCCACTTGCCAACTCTGGGGATACCGACTGACTACATGGGTATACCACTTGCCAACTGTGAGGACACCGAGTTACTACCTGGGCATACCGACTAACTACCTGGATATACCACTTGCCAACTCTGGGGATACCTACTGACTACGAGGGTATAGCACTTGCCAACTTTGGGAACACCGGGCATACCACTTGCCAACTCTGGGGATACGGACTGACTACCTGTGTATACCACTTGCCAACTCTGGGAATAGCGACTGACTACCTTGGTTTACCTCTTGCCAGCACTGGGGATACCGACTGACTACCTGGGTATACCACTTTCCAAGTTTGGGGATACCGACTGACTACCTGGGTATACCACTTGCCAACTCTGGGGATACCGACTGACTACCTGGGTATACCGAGTGACTAACAGGGCATACCAGTTGCCAACTCTGGTGATACCGACTGACTGCCTGTGTATACCACTTGCCAACTCTGGAGACACCAACTGACCACATGGGTATACCAGTTGCCAGGTTTGGGGATACCGACTGACTAACTGGGCATAGCTCTTGCCAACTCTGGGGATAAGGATTGACTAACTGGGTGTATGTTTTGCCAACACTGGGGATACCCACTGACTACCTGTGCATACCACTTCCCAACACTGTGTATACCGACTGACTACCACTGGGTATACCACTTGCCCACATTGGGGATACTGACTGACTACCTGGGTATACTGACTCACTACCTGGGTACACCACGTGCCAACCCTGAGGATACCGACTGACTACCTCGGTATACCACTTGCCAACTCTGGGCATAAGGACTGACTACCTTGGTATACGACTTGCCAACACTGGGAATACCGACTGACTACCTGGGTATACCACTTGCCAGGTTTGGGGATACCGACTGACTACCTGGGTATACCACTTGCCACGTCTGGGGATACCGATTGACTACCTGGGCATAACACTTGCCAACTCTGGGGATACCGACTGACTGCCTGGGTATACCACTTGCCAACTTTGGGGACACCAACTGACCACATGGGTATACCTGTTGCCAAGTTTGGGGATAACGACTGACTAACTGGGCATACCACTTGCCAACTCTGGGGATAACGACTGACTAATTGGGTATATGTTTTGCCAACACTGGGGATACCCACTGACTACCTGGGTATACTACTTCCCAACATTGGGTATACCGACTGACTACCTGGGTATACCTCTTTCCAACTCTGGGGATACCGAGTGGCTATCTGGGTATACCTCTTTCCAACTCTGGGGATGCAGACTGATGACCAGCGTATACCACTTGCAAACACTGGTTATACTGACTGACTACCTGGGCATACCACCTGCCAACTCTGGGGATACCGACTGACTATCTGGGTATACCACTTGCCAACTTCGGGGATACTGACTGACTACCTGGGGACACCGACTGACTACCTAGGTTTACCCCTTGCCGATTTTGGGGATACCGACTGACTACCTCGGTATATCACTTGCCAACTCTGGGAACATGGACTGACTACCTGGGAATACCACTTGCGCACTTTGGGGATACTGACTGACTATCTGGGTATACCTCTTTCCAACTCTGGGGATACAGACTGACTGTTTGGGCATACCACTTGCCAACTATTGGGATACCCACTGACTACCTGGGTATACAACTTGCCAACACTGGGTATACCTACTGACTACCTGGGTATACCACTTTCCAGCTCTGGGGATTCCGACTGACTATCTGGGTATACCTCTTTCCAACACTGGGTATACCAACTGACTACCTGCGTATACCTCTTTCCAACTCTGGGGATACCGACTGACTGCCAGGGTATACCGACTGAATATCTGGGTATACCACGTGCCAACTCTGAGGATACCGACTGACTACCTGCGTATACCACTTGCCCACTTTGTGGATACCGACTGACTACCTGGGTATACCACATGCCATGTTTGCGGATACCGACTGACTACCTGGGTATAGTGAAGAGCCAAGGGCAAAGAGACAGGAATTTCCAATTGTTATGGCAACCAGCTGGGCAACGCGATAAGGGATGAGCCAAGGGCGGAAGCCTGCTACTAGGTCAAGGGGCTACATACAAGGAGAAAGGACAATAGGCATAAACAAGCATATGTGTTTACAGATAATAGTTTGAGTATGTGCACAACGCTTTAGCAAGCATCTATAGCTGATACCACGTTTACCAATACAAGGCTACGCATGCTCAGAAATGTATGGGGCAAGCACCCCTAGAAATGTATAAAAAGCTTTTTGTAACTCTGTTCTTGGCCATTTGCCTGTTTAGAGCATATGGTCCTGCACGTGTGAGTAAAATTCTTTTCTCACTTCACTCCTCGGCCTGAGCTTTGACTATCCGCATTACATTTTCGAGTACATAAACTGGAGCCGTGACCCGGATAGCTGCGTACAGCCGAAGCGGGCTGTTTGCCTGCCCTGTGGATTCTCCGTCAGCGGGGAACATAGGGTGGCGGCGTTGACTATCCAGCGGCCGCACCCTTGTTTTAAGGGAGGATCCTCGTCGTTGCCACCAGGCGCAGTACGCTGCCGGAGGACCCCGTCTGGGCGCTAAGGACTGAGGTGTCGCAGAGGAAGCCGGCTAAGGTAAGACCCCGGGGCAAGGTCAGAGAGGGTATCCTCGCCAGATCCCTCGGAGACAGCGGAGCGGGGCTGTGGCTCAGCCAAAACCCTCCGTGTGTCAGGTATTTGGGAGGTGCGCGCACGTGTGTGAGTGATTGTGTGAAAGGAATCTGGGGACGGGTGCACGCCCAAACCAGTCAATTGAGTGCGGACTCTGGACGTACCGCATTTCCGTTCTCGGGAGACTGAGGCGGCCGGTGAACAGAGGAAGCGGTTGTTACCCTTTGTGTTTCGTGTGCGGCTGGACCCCTCACCAGTCTGCTCTTTACCCCATTTCCCTCTTGTGTTCTTGCCTGTTGTTTCGTGATGGGAGGGGGTGGCTCGAAGCAGGGATGTACCCCTTTGAAATGTATGTTAGACAACTTTGATGTTTCCTATGGGAAAGAGGATTTTGGAATCACCCTAGATGCAGGGACCCTACAGACCCTTTGCACAAAAGAATGGCCCGCATTAGTCCCCGAATGGGATAGTCAGGGCACCTGGGACGTAGTCTTAGTAAATAAGGTCTATCAGGCAGTTACCACCGGACACCCCCACGTAGATCAATTTCCTTACATATCTTGCTGGCTGCAGTACTGTCAAAAAACCCCCGCCTGGGCACAGAAATGCATAAGGAAGTGGAGGAAACAAAACAATGAAACAAAACAGATGATAGTTGCTACTGTAGAGCGAGCCGAAACTGAGGCCCCACGAAAGAAAGAACGCTTCCAGCAACTCAGAGAGCAGAAACAGAAGCAGGAGGAGGAAAGTCTCAAAAAGGAGTCTCAAGAAACAAAAGCCCCGCAGAAATACCAGAACATCCTGGAGGAGGAAATCCCTCTCATGCCACCACCTGCTTTCAATCCTGTTTACCCCCAGTTACAGCAGCAACCGCAGCAAATTCCCCCGCCTCCTCAGCATCCAGCTCCAGCAGCCCCACTTCTCCAACAGCCAGTACCAGCTACTGCAGAACTCATCACCTTCGCTACCCCTACCTCGCCACCAGCATCAGCTATCCCTGTGCTGCCACTAGAATGGGCAGAAGCCCCTGAGTTCCAGCCACGAGCAACCGCCGCTGCTGCCAAATTCGACCCGCTTGTGAATGAAACACGCTTTCTCCGATGTGGACCAGCGGGGGGAACGCGAATGTATTCGGGATGGAGGAAGGAGACGGAAAGGGACTGGGACGAAAGAGTATCTGGATTGGCCAACCCCACAGCCCGGAGGGAACTTTGGGAAGCTTGTCGGGATGGAGGAAGGAAAGTCTCAGACCCA
Organism: Lerista edwardsae; assembly: GCA_029204185.1. Classification (NCBI taxonomy): domain Eukaryota; kingdom Metazoa; phylum Chordata; class Lepidosauria; order Squamata; family Scincidae; genus Lerista; species Lerista edwardsae. The sequence continues at coordinate 5,084 of JAJKFI010008793.1, forward strand.
GATGACATGACGGGGGTTGGGCAATTTCCACTGCGAATGCAAACTGAGACGTACCAGGACGGCCAAAATCGGACGCAGACCAGAGTCACCATCTCTTACATCCCGTTCAGCACTGTCGACCTGCATAACTGGAAATTACAATGTACCCCATTTGGAGAAGACCCCACTCCACTCACTTCTTTGCTGCAATCCATCATGGTGACCCACCAACCCACTTGGGCAGACATTCAGACGCTGATGAACGCCCTATTCCAGAGTGGAGATAGGCAGAAAATCCAGACGGCCATGGAGGCGGGGGTGACCAGACGGAACGACACCCAGAGGTGGCAAGCTCCCCTGCAAGATCCAAACTGGGACTGCAACAACGCAGATCAGCAGACCCTGCTAGTGAACTATCGCACCCTTTTCATAGAGGGGGTACAAGCAGCAGGAAGAAAAGTCGTGAACTTCAGCAAAGTGGGAGCCGTCATCCAGGGGTCAACCGAGAGCCCAGGAGATTACCTAGAAAGACTGAAAGCCGCCTACTCCATGCATACTGACGTGGATCCAAATGACGTCATTAATCAACGCCTGATCAATCAACAGTACGTCCAGAACGCCTTTAAGGACATAAGAAGAAAACTTCAAAAGCTGCCAGGTTTCCTAGAGATGTCCACAGCCCAGTTAGTAGAAGTAGCGCAAAAAGTCTACGGGAGCCGGGACACAGAAGATGAAAGGCAGGAAAAGAACATCAAGCAGATGGTGGCCATTGTTCGTGGAGAAGACCCATACAAAAAGGGCCGAGGAAAAGGGAAAGGTGAGAGAGGACGTGGCCAGGCAGGCAGAGGAAGAGGCAGAGGACGTGGAAGAGGGGGCGGAGTCTGTTTTAATTGTGGAAAGTACGGCCATTTTAAAGCCGAATGTGAGGAGGAGAAAAAGACCACCGTCATGCATCAAGCGGAAGCCCAGTGACGGGGCCCCGGTTCCGCCACCAGCCCCCACCAAACGCCGGAGCCAATGGTGGAAATAAAAGTGGGGCAAAAGACTGTACCCTTTCTGGTAGATAGTGGAGCCACAGTGTCAGCCTTAAACAAGAAACTTGGGACAGAAACGGGGAAAGCTTTAACTGTAGTTGGAGCTACAGGGAAGTCAGGAAAGCAGAAACTACTAGATCTAGACCAATGCACAATCACGGGAAAGACTTTCAAACATACCTTTGTCTGGACCCCAGACTGCCCATTGAACCTGATGGGAAGAGATCTTCTGTGCAAATTGCAGGCTCGTTTAACTTTCGGCAAGGAAGGGCAGTTTAAACTCGAAGTGCCTGATGAAGAGGCTTGTGAAATAGAGCTGCCCATGGCAAATGCCTGGAAATACAAGACTGTGTGGGAACAGTCCGAGCCAATGACAACGCAGATGATGATGCTTTCGATGGAGAGGGAAAGCGAAATCCCAGAAGAGGTTTGGGCAGAAAAGGGGGGTGTAGGAAAAGCCCGCAACTGTGCTCCAATAGTCATCACTTTAAAAGCAGGAGCTACCCCGATATCCCAGCGCCAATATCACATCCCCGAGGAAAAAAGGAAAGGACTGTGGCCAACCATTAAAAAGTTTTTGGACTGGGGAGTCTTGAGAGAATGCAGATCTCCATGGAACACACCTTTGTATCCAGTTGAGAAGCGAGTTAAGGGAGAATTTCGTCCTGTCCAGGACTTGAGAGAGGTTAACTCCCGAGTAGAACCCATGACTCCCCTAGTGGAAGACCCATATACCATCCTTAGCAAGCTCAACCCTGAACATCACTGGTATTCCGTGCTGGACCTGAAAGACGCCTTCTTCACCATACCAGTTCATGAACAGTCCCAACCCGTGTTTGCCTTTACATGGGAATGGGAAGGGAGGCGCACTCAGCTGGCTTGGACCCGATTAGCGCAAGGATTCATACATGCCCCCACGATATTTGCAGAAACCTTAGCAAAAGACTTGCAACAATGGGATAAGGAGGAAGACGTGATGTTGGCCCAGTATGTAGATGATGTCCTGATAACAGCTCGAACAAGGGAACTGTGTGAACGAGCGACTGTGAGCCTACTGCAACACCTTCACAAAGCAGGCTACAAGGTCTCAAAAGGAAAAGCACAAATGGTGCAACAGAAAGTTTCCTATTTAGGATTCACATTAGAAGCAGGGAAAAAGACACTAACCCCTGAAAGAGTACAAACAATTTGCAACACGCCAGAACCAGCCAGCAGACGAGCACTGCGTGGGTTTTTAGGTTTATGCACATTTTGCCGTTTGTGGATCCCAGACTTCGCTACTCATGTGCAGCCGCTGTACGAAGCCACCAAAGGGGGGGACTCAGAACCTTTCCTGTGGAAAGCAGAACAGAAGGAAGGATTTCAAGCCCTGAAAGAGAGTTTGGTGCACGGACGCGCACTGGGATTGCCAGATGTCAAAAAGCCCTTTACGTTATTCCTTACAGAAAAGGAAGGCATTGCAAAGGGAGTACTGACCCAGAGGCTAGGAGGAAAATATCGGCCATGCGCTTACCTTTCAAAACGTTTGGACGGAGTTGCCAGGGGATGGCCACCGTGCCTGCGAGTTGTAGCAGGATGCGCTCTACTCCTTCAAGATGCCCGAAGGCTAACTTTCGCTGGACACATCATTGTAAAAACCCCACACTCTTTGAGACCACTGCTTGCTGAAGGGGGACTGGGCTGGCTTACCAATAGCAGAATTTTAAAGTATCAGATGGCCCTTCTAGAAGATCCCTCAGTAGAACTGCAGGTGTGCGGAACTCTAAATCCTGCCACGTTCCTACCAGATGAAGAGGGAAAACCATGGCATGATTGCAAAGTCACCGTGCAGCAAACCTGGAAACCCAGACCAGACTTAACGGACATCCCTCTCAAAAACCCTGATGAGGAATGGTTTACAGATGGAGCCTCAATGGTAGAGGAGGGAATCCGAAAAGCTGGATATGCTATTGTTAGTAGCCACTCAGTGATCGAGGCGAAATCTTTACCAGCAGGAACATCAGCACAATTAGCAGAACTCGTTGCAGTTATCAGAGCTTGTCAGTTGGGCGAAGGGAAAAGATTGAACCTTTTTTCAGATTCGCGCTTTGTACACAGTACTGTTCATGCTAATGCCGTTCTGTACAAAGAACGTGGAATGCAAGATGCTAAGGGAAAGCCGCTGAAATATCGAGCAGAAATAGAGACTTTGTTGGACAGTATCCAAAAGCCAAAGGAACTTGCTTTCATGCACTGCAAGGGGCACCAGAAAGGAGAAGGAAAGGTAGAGCGAGGGAATCAACGCGCAGACCAAGCTGCAAGACATGCTGCCAGAAGCCAAGATGAAGAAGTGACGCAGCTGCCGCTACTACCAGAGGTAGACAAAGTGCTGGAAGATTGGTGGTATGAAGATCAAGACCATGACACAGCAAAAGGACTCAGAGCTAAGTTCAAAAATGGGAAATACCTTCTCCCTGATAAAAGACTTTTGATACCCCGCAGAAGTGTCAGGGCACTAGTAGAAGCCTACCACGAATCTACCCATGCAGGGGGAGAAACAATGTATGAGGCAATCAAGCGAGTGTGCTACGCTCCAAACTTGTCAACACACACACGAACTGTAGCAGCCAAATGTGCCACTTGCGAAGTTGTCAATCAAAAAAGAGATCGCCCAGCCCAAGTAGGGACAGTTGAAGTAGGGATAGAGCCCCTGGAGTGTTTGCAAATCGACTTCACTGAAATGAAACGGGAAGGTAGATACAAGTATCTACTAGTAGCCGTTTGTACCCTAACCGGGTGGGTCCAAGCTAGAGCCACCGGCACAGAAACAGCCAGGGAGGTGGTCAAATGGCTACTAGAACAACACATCCCAGCTTATGGTTTACCGCGCAGCATAAACTCGGATCAAGGCTCACACTTCATAGCAAAGGTGGTGCAAAATGTCTGTGAAGCGCTGGGGATACAGTGGAAGTGTCACACCCCACTGCGCCCCCAGAGTTCAGGAAAAGTAGAACGCATGAATCGCACCATTAAAGAATACATAACCAAAATGAGCTTAGAAACGGGACTGAGCTGGTTGCAGCTGTTGCCACAAGCTTTGTTCAAAATTCGAAACACCCCCTATGGGAAGCATCAATTAACCCCTTACGAAGCGGTATTTGGACGTCCGTCGCCGATTTGGCGAGCTTTTAAAGACACACGGGGGGTCCCCAGGGATGTATTGGAATGGGGAAAGACCATACTAAGCCTCAGGAAGCATTTAGTGTCACAAATACCATTGCCTTTGTTAGACCCAATTCATGAAATAGAGCCAGGAGACTATGTAATGGTTAAGAAATTTAAAAATGACCCCTTGACTCCCAAGTGGAAAGGACCTTTTCAAGTTATGCTTGTACCACCCACAGCTGTCAAGTGTTTTCAGGTTCGGCGTTGGCTCCACTGCAGCAACGTGAAGAAGGTTCGACCACCCGAACCATCATCCACCGGAGACGCAGTGAAGCCCGAGTGGACGGCAGAACCTGCAGGAAAACTCCGCATCAGGCTGAGGCGACAGAGGGACCCGTGCAAGCCGCAGAAAGAACCACGGAAGCCAGACACACCCGGAGATCAGGAATGCGTGGGAGAGCCCCTGGTGCCAGATTGGATGCAAGAATGAAGCCCTGCGAAACCTCACCAGAGATTATAAGAACTTTACACTCGCCTGTCTTGACTTTTGAACACCCAAAAATCATGTTTGGGGGAGGGGGAAGAAAAGCAAATTTGTTGATGATGGGTTTAATGTTATTAATATTTGGTACACCACACTCAGTACACGGGGAACATTTGGGACCATGGTCAAGCAATTCCTATTTTACCAGCATACAGGAGTATCAGAAGCTTCTAAACATCACAAACTGTTGGGTTTGCAGCCACCTGCCCATCAAAACAGGGGGAGGAATACCCATGGTAGCATACCCGTTTAGTTTCCTTGAATGGGAATCCAGCCAAAAGCTAATAGATGTGTGGGTGAGAAAAGCTCAAACCGCTTTTGCAGTGTACAGCCTAGGAGCACGATTTTTAGTTCAAGCTGGAGTATGTTGGACACACACACACACAGGGACAGGTTTAAAGAATCAAGTTTACCTAGGTACATATGGAAGATGTAACGTAACACTATCTATAAAGCCTTACTGCAGAGAGTGTCCCGTCCCTGAAAAGAATAATACCTGTTGCGAAACCTGGTCAACTTTTGGGTACGACACAGGCTCCTCTCTTCTCAA
>JAJKFI010008805.1:0-11220 GCA_029204185.1 Lerista edwardsae
AGAAAGTCTACCCCTCCCCACAAGTCTAGCCCTAGCCACAAATCTACCCCTCGACACAAGTCTATGCCTCTTCATGAGTCTGTACGAAACCGCAGTTTTGGCCCTGGACACAAGTCTGGCCTTGGCCACAAGTCTACCACTCACAGCAAGTCTACCCCTCCTCACAAGTCCAGCCCTAGCCACAAATCTACCCCTCGACACAAGTCTATGCCTCGCCATTAGTCTGTACGTCACCGCAATTTTGGCCCTGGCCACAAGTCGGGCCTTGGCCACAAGTCTACCCCTCGCAGCAAGTGTACCCCTCCCCCCAAGTCTGGCCCTAGCCACAAATCTACCCCTCGCCACAAGTCTTTGCCTCGCCATGAGTCTGTACGTCACCGCAGGTCTGGCCCGGGCCACAACTCTGGATTGGCCACCAGTCTACCCCTCGCAGCAAGTCTACCTCTCCACCCAAGTCTAGCCCTAGCCACAAATCTACCCCTCGACACAAGTTTAAGACTCGACATGAGTCTGTACGTCACCGCAGGTCTGGCCCTGGCCACAAGTTTGGACTTGGCCACAAGTCTACCCGTCGCAGCAAGACTACCCCTCCCCGCAAGTCTAGCTCTAGCCACAAATGTACCCCTCAACACAAGTCTATGCCTCGCCATGAATCTGTACGTCACCGCAGGTCTGGCCCGGGCCAACAACTCTGGATTGGCCACAAGTCTACCACTCGCAGCAAGTCCACCCCTCTCCCCAAGTCTAGCCCTAGGCACAAATCTACCCGTCGGGACAAGTTTATGTCTCGCCATGAGTCTGTACGTCACCGCAGGTCTGACCGGGGCCACAACTCTGGATTGGCCACAAGTCTACCCCTCGCAGGAAGTCTACCCCTCCCCACAAGTTTCGCCCTAGCCACAAATCTAAACCTCGACACAATTCTATGCCTCGCCATGAGTCTGTACGTCACCGCAGTTTTGGCCATGGGCACAAGTCTGGCCTTGGACACAAGTCTACCCCTCGCAGCAAGTCTACCTCTCCACCCAAGTCTAGCCCTAGCCACAAATCTACCCCTCGACACAAGTCTATGCCTCGCCATGAGTCTGTACGTCACCGCAGTTTTACCCATGGGTACAAGTCTGGCCTTGGCCACAAGTCTACCCCTCGCAGCAAGCCTACCCCTCCCCCCAAGTCTGGCCCTAGCCACAGATCTACCCCACGCCACAAGTCTTTGCCTCGCCATTAGTCTGTACGTCACCGCAATTTTGGCGTTGGCCACAAGTCTAGCCTTGGCCACAAGTCTACCCCTCGCAGCAAGTCTACCCCTCCCCCCAAGCCTGGTCCTAGTCCCAAATCTACCCCTCGACAAAAGTCTATGCCTCGCCATGAGTCTGTACGTCATTAATACCAAATCTAACCTGAATCCTAACCACAACCCTAATACGAAATCTAACTCTATCACTAGGGTTAAAGTTAGAGTTGTGGGTATGGTTAGGGTTAGGGTAAGATTTGGTATCCTAGTTAGGGCTAGGGGTAGGGCTAGGTTTGGTATTAGGGTTAGGATTAGGGTTAGGGTTAGATATAGTATTAGGGTGAGGGTTAGGGCTAGGGTTAGGGTTAGGGTTAGGGTTAGGGTTAGGGTTAGAATTAGGGTTGGGCTAGGGTTAGGGTTAGGGTTAGGGTTAGCGTTAGGGTTAGGGTTAGGGTTGGTATTAGGGTTAGGGTTAGGGTTAGGGTTAGAGTTAGTTTTAGGGTTAGGGTTAGGGTTAGATTTTGTATTAGGGTTAGGTTTAGGTTTAGGGTTAGGGTTAGGGTTAGGGTTAGATTTGGTACTAGGGTTAGGGTAGGGTGAGGGTTAGGGTTAGGGCTGGATTTAGTATTATCACATCATCAGTAGGGTAAAACTAACCTGTCTCACGACGGTCTGTATGTGGCCTTTCTTGACCTCAAGTCGGCGTTCGATTGCGTAGATAGAGATTTACTTTGGCACAAATTACAAACCCTTGGAATAGATAAAAGACTATTATACCTTATCAAGGGTTTATACTCCAACAACGTGTGCCAAGTCCGTACCTCTAAAACTGGGAGCTTAACAAAGGAATTCCCCTCTAATAGAGGGGTTAAGCAGGGTTGCTTGCTGGCCCCAATTTTGTTTAACATTTTTTTAAATGACCTGGTTCCCTGCCTAGAAATATCAAATGGCCATCCTCCTAAATTGGGAAATCGTCATGTTTCGATTCTTCTCTACGCCGACGATGCGGCAGTTATTTCTCGAACTCGTATCGGCCTCAAAAGGTTGCTGAATAAAAGCATTGAGTATTTTACAGCTAATAAGCTTTTACTTAACTATGAGAAATCCAAAATTCTTGTGTTCGCTAGGTCATGGAAGCCAAGAAAATGGAGGCTCAACAAAGTGGAGTTAGAACAAGTAAAATCATTCAAATACCTTGGTTTTCATTTTACATACAACTTGTCCTGGACGGCACAACGCAATTACGTGCGTACGGCCGCTTTTTCGTCTGCTCAGGCCCTTTGTAATTTCTTTTTCAGCAAAGGTGGTTCATTCATCCCAGCGGCAATTAAAGTTTTCTCAGCTAAATGTATCGCTATTATACTGTATGGTATCCCATTATGGATTCGAGATCTCAATCACTTAATTGAACAAGTGCAGGCATCCTTTTTGAGAAAGATACTGGGTCTGCCGTGTTGTGTCCCGTATGCAGTGTTATGTTTAGAATCTGGACTACGAATGATTGAAACTGTGGCTTGGATCCGCGTGACAAAACTTTGGCTTTCAGTGTTTTACTCACAGGCTGACAACGACCTGACTCAGTGTATGATTTTGGATACTTATTTTTCCGCGGAGCCCTGGTCTTCTAAACTCGTTGAATTGGGGTTTGATTTAGATCTATTCGGCTCGGTCTCACAGTCTGAAGCCTTTAGATTGATCAAGGGGAAATTATTAGAAGCGCATGACCAAAAATTACTGAAGATGGCCAACACTCGTTGCTCGCCCCTTTCCCTTCAATTACGAATGAATATTGGCCAAATACCACCTTATTTGTATATTTTGGACACCCCTGTAAGACGTAGGGCTATGACGTTGGCCCGTTGTAATGTTCTACCTTCTGAAGTCCTGTGGGGTCGGTTTAAAGGTGTACCCTATATTGAAAGACTCTGCCCTTGCCAACAGGATAGTATTGAAACTCTAGTGCATCTACTCTTTTACTGCCCTTTACATTTAAAGAGCAGAGAGTTATTTTTCCAAGCTCTTATGTACAAGTTAGGTTTGGACAGAGAAGAGGTGACCTTAAATTTCTTATTTGATTCTGAGGATCTTGTTGTGGTCAATCAATTGGCTCTCTTTTTGGTGCGCATTATTAACACTAACAATCATCGTATTGCCGGCTCTCTTGAATAGGTGATATAGTTAAACGGAACTTGATATGGTTATTGGTAATTATATCATGTATTTTATGTTTATGTTTTTATATTATTGTATGCCAAATAAAGGTATGAATATGAATATGAATATGAATATGTTAGTATTATGGTTAGGGTTAGGGTTAGGGTTAGGGCTAGGGCTAGGTTTGGTATTAGGGTTAGGGTTATTGTTAGATATAGTATTAGGATTGGGGTTAGGGCTAGGGTTAGGGTTAGGGTTAGGGTCAGATTTAGTATTAGGGTTAGGGTGAGGGTGAGGGCTAGGGTTGGTATTAGGGTTAGGGTTAGGGTTAGAATTAGGGTTAGGGTTAGGGTTGGTGTTAAGGTTAGGGTTAGAATTAGGGTTAGGGTTAGGGTTGGTATTAGGGTAAGGGTTAGGGTTAGGGTTATTGTTAGGGTTATGTTTAGTGTTAGGGTTAGATTTTGTATTAGGGTTAGGGTTAGGGTTAGATTTGGTAGTAGGGTTAGGGTAGGGTGAGGGTTAGGGTTAGGGCTCGATTTAGTATTATGGTTAGGGTTAGGGTTAGGGGTTATGGATAGTCATCATCATCATCATCAAACCTTTATTGGCATAAAATGCAAACATATAACAATAATATATCAAGGAATCAAGAACCCAGTCGAAAGTTAACAATGAACAGAAATAGAGCGGGACTCATTAGCTTGCATTAGTTTCAATAAAAAAGATGCCAACAATGATATGGCCTCACTATCACCCAGAGCAAATAAAGTTTTCAGTAATTGCGAACTCTCTTTCAACTCCCAACGATGTAAAATGGGTTGCAAATACTTCTCTCTGATAAAAGCATGAGTAGGGCAATACAAGACTAAATGCTCCAGGGTTTCGATAGTTTTCGAATCACATGGACAAAGACGATCTTGGAGAGGAATTCCTGAATATCTGCCCCATAAAATTGCCGAGGGGAAGGCATTGCAACGGGCTAGAGAAAAAGCACGTCTAGCCAATGGGGAGTCCAATATAGATAAATAAGAGGGGCATGTCCCCACTGTTACTGGTAATTGCAGATACAAAGGAGAGCAGACTTTGTTAGCTGCTACTAGCAAGTTATGATCATGGATAACCAGCAGTCTTCTTTTAATTAAACTAAACGCTTCTGTACTGGATAGCTAACCCAGAGTTAGGGTTAGGGTTAGATTTGGTACTAGGGTTAGGGTAGGGTGAGGGTGAGGGTTAGGGTTAGGGTCAGGGTTAGGGTTATGGATAGTGTTAGGTAACACTAGTGATAGAGTTAGGTTTGGTATTAGGGTTGTGGTTAGGGTTAAGGTTAGATTTGGTATTAATGGTTAGGGTTAGGTTTAGGGTTAGGGTTAGGGTTAGCGTTAGGGTTATGGTTAGGGTTGGTATTAGGGTTATGGTTAGGGTTAGGGTTAGAGTTAGGGTTAGGGTTAGGGTTAGATTTTGTATTAGGGTTATGTTTAGGGTTGTGGTTAGGGTTAAGGTTAGATTTGGTATTAATGGTTAGGGTTAGAGTTAGAGTTAGGGTTAGGGTTAGGGTTAGGGTTAGCATTAGGGTTAGGGTTAGCGTTAGGGTTAGGGCTAGGGTTGGTAGTAGGGTTACGGTTAGGGTTAGGGTTAGGGTTAGATTTAGTATTAGGGTTAGGGTGAGGGTTAGGGCTAGGGTTGGTATTAGGGTTAGGGTTAGGGTTAGAATTATGGTTAGGGTTAGGGTTGGTATTAGGGTAAGGGTTAGGGTTAGAGTTAGGGTTATGCTTAGGGTTAGGGTTAGATTTTGTATTAGGGTTAGGGTTAGGGTTAGGGTTAGATTTGGTACTAGGGTTAGGGTTCGGTGAGGGTTAGGGTTAGGGCTCGATTTAGTATTATCGTTAGGAATATAGATTTTTTTTTTTTAGGAATATAGATTTTTTATTTTAAAATAAACATACTACTTCAAATTTTACAATCCCGATCGCGAAAATCCGTTACAGTCCGCACTACCTTTTTACATACTACCTATTACATTATTTATATCTGACTAACTTATCTCTAATACAAGGTGACCTCTATCTCTATCTTTGTTGCTTCATTCTCTTTCACTTTAAGTCCTTGAAGTCAATGTCGTCAATGATGCTTGGATCTTTATGTGATCGGTGGGGTGGTCCCTTGGTCCCAAGGCCATAACTTTTCCCATTTTACTTTAGATATTCTTTCTTTTTCAAAGATACGAAGAGCATTCAGTTTAAATATAATAAATTGAACTGATTGAGTAATATTACACTCTTTTTGTGTTTTTATTTCTCTATGTCTTTGATATGTTAAAGCCAATAATACTAACAAATTTAATAATCTTACTGTGGACCAAGGGACCATCCAATACTCCCAACAAGACAGAGCCATTCCTTCTCTTGTACGCTTCCTGTTGATCTTCTTTCGTGGTCCTTGAAAGAATTCTGCCTTTCCATTTCCAGAGACAATCGCCTCCCAGTCCTGGGTTGCCAAAGCAGGCCAGTTCAGTTTTTCTGCCAATTCCTTCCACCTTGCCTTGGCTGGGGGACACTCACTTACAAAGTGTTTGATAGTCTCTCTTTTAGCTCCTCCCGTCTGATTTTGGCAGGCCAGTCTTACGCAGACCTGGGCATTCTCATTCGACCAGGGTCTCGCTGCTTGAACTCCATAGACCTGATGGTAAAAACGCCATCGCAAATCCCACAAATAACGAGGTACCCTATTATCCTTAAAAAACTCAGTTGGGTATACAGGTTCTTTCAAATATTTACATAAATTAAACTTTCCTTTCTTTTTTTCCAGCTCAGGTACAAAGTAACAATTCTGCAGAATCTGGTGATACATTCTCTTTTTCAAAACATTCACACTAGTCCCTTCTGCTTTTAACGATTCAGCTCCTATCTTCCATTTTTTAACATATCCATAAATTTCTATCAAATAGTCTGGGCCTATATGCTTCATACCTTGGGTGACAGTGTAAGACAGACTTTCCTTTTCCCACCAAATGTCCCCCCAGACTTTCCCTTTCCAACCCGTGGCAAAGGCAACCATCCAAAACTTAACATCTCTTAAATAATGCGTCTGGAACTCCATCTGTGCCCATTTCCCAAAATTAAAAGAGAGAAAATTGGCGAGAAACAACGGCCCCAAAGCCGGTAAATCTAACCCTCCTTCCTCAATGGGTCGGTACGCTGTGGTTCGCGCCAGAGGAAAATGGGCCGTACCCCATAAGAATTTAAAAACCAGTGTTTCCACTTCTTGTATTAACCATTGTGGGGGAGGAAACACAGTAGCTATATTGGTAGCTGCTGGCATCAGATAGATCTTAATATAGATTGCCCTCTGATAAACGGTAAGACTCCATTTTTTCCACATTGTCACTTTCTCTTTCACTTTTGTAATCCAATTATTCCAATTAATATGCCACCCATTTACTTTGACTGAAAAATAAATACCCAAAATTTTTACAGCCTCTACTTTTTCTGACTCTTTTTCTCCTGGGTTTGGTTTTAATACTTGCTCCATTGGGATCATAGCTATTTTTTCATCTTTCCTGCTCATTGACAGTAGAAAACTCTTTTGAATGTTTAGTTTTGCTCCTGAACATTTTTCATACATTTCAAACAGAATAAGAAGTCTTTGCATTTCAAACTCACTTTTCACTAAAATGGAAACATCGTCTGCATGCGCGACCAATTTTGTTACCATATAACTGTCTTTCTCTTTTATTTCACCACATTCTAAAATACCATTTTTTCCTGTCGAATCCTGAGCCAATTTTTGGAAAAATCCCAGTTTATCAGAGAGAGGCAACCTTATCCCTGTAATTCCTTGGTCTAGGTACACTTTAGCTAATATTGGATCCAACGCCAGGACATAGAGCAAAGGACTTAACGGGCAACCTTGCCTTACGCCCGATAACAAAGGGACTCGCCCACCACGCCACCCATTAATCTGTGGCGTCACAGTTGCTCCTTCATACAACAACTGTAAAAATTCAATAAATTTTGACGGTATCCCTTTCCATTTTAAAACCTCCCACAAAAACTCATGATGCACATTGTCAAACGCTTTGACTTGATCTTGACTTGATCTAACCCAGTCCATTTTCCATCTTTCACTAACTGAAATATTTCTCTAAATAAACACAGGGAATCTGACATGCGCCTACCCGGTATCCCATTTGTTTGACCTCCAATTACAATTTTATGCGCCACCTTAGCCAATCGTTGGTTGAGAATTTTTGCTAAGATCCTGTAATCTACATTAGTTAAAGCAATTGGCCTCCAATTCTTGGGAAGCGTTAAATCCCCTTGTTTTGGGAAAAAAATTAAGATTCCCCCATACATAGATTTACTCAATTTATGTTGCCTTAAAAAGAAATTTAACACTTCAGTAAGAGGTTGCACTAGCCAATCCCTAAACACTTTATAAAACTTCCAACCCAGTCCATCAGGGCCCGGGGCAGATTTGCCTTTTCCGCTTATTATAACTCTCTTCACTTCTTGCTCAGATATTGGGCACAGTAACAACTGAACATCTTCTTCATCAAGTCCTTGATATAGTGCACTTAAGTCTTCTTTAGTTAAAGTAGATAAGAAATTTTTAATATCTTTCTTTTCAATCTGCTTTAAGGAGAAAAGGCCACGATAGAAAGTTTCCATAATGGAGACCATTTCTTTAGGATGGAACTGAACCAGATTATCCTCTGACTCCCGTAATCCACCACAATCTATCGAGGTTTTAGGACACTTGTTCTTTGCCCATGGATCCACATCTACTAATCCTCCTTTGGTCCTAAATTGTTTATATTTGCTCCTTTTCTCCCGCTGCTTACTTTGAAAATTAGCAATAGTGAGTCTAGATTTCTCAATAACAGTCTCATCAACAGGTATACCTTGATTGACATTAATATGGTATTTTAAAAACTGGGCAATGGCCTTATGATATTCTGTCATCTCTTTTTTAAAAGTATTTCTCTCATAATTTTGACATCTTTCAGCAACAGTTCTCTTTAACCTCTCCCACCACTGAGATAGATCATCAGGATAGAGGTCAAAAAGAGTTATGGTTTCTGCTAAAACAGATTCAATGACTGCTTTATATTCAAATCTGTCAAGATTGTTGGGCCTTAACCTCCAGAGGGGTTTCCCTTTTGGGTATATCTTTCCCGTGCCACATTCAAAACTTACCATACCATGGTCAGACCAGGGTGTAATTAAAATACGGCACTTATGGACTATAACATCTTTTGGAGCCCACAAACGGTCAATCCGACTGGCTGACTTAGCATGATAGTAGGTGAACCTTATTCCACTGACATCATCATATTTGTCCAGAAATGCTTTCCTACAAACCACTGGGAAATAATCTAACTCGTTAGTTACTTGCAGAGCTTTATCTTGCAGTCCTATTTTAACTAAGTAACTTTGCAACATTTTCTCTTCAGGGGTTAAAGTCTTTGAGTATTGTCTCAATGTGTTTGATGTGACGTAACCACTTTTATCTGATACTCTAGCCCTATTATTTAAATCTCCAACTATAATTAAATTTCTCCTACATCCACAGTAACTTTTTAATCGTGTCCATAAGTTTTTCCTTGCCATTGAAATTTGAGGAGCATATAACCCACAAATCCGGAATTTTTTTGATTCTAATTTACCATCAGGTAGGAGCTCTTTTAGAGAAAAATCCACAATTAACAATCTTCCTGGAATAGCCTCTAAAACCAAATCGATGGTCATATTTTCTTTTTGTTTAAATAAAATTCCCACCCCATCATTGCGATCTTCGCCATAACTCCAGAAGGATGGGCCTAGAGTCCATGCCTTTTGGGCTTGACTTCTATCACTTTCGTTACAAAAGTGGGTCTCTTGCAGAATATAAATATCGTGACCTAATCCTGGAAGTTTTGCAAGAATCTCACTTCTTCTGTCTTGATTTTTCAACCCCCTAGTGTTCCATGTTATAATTTTTAAATGACCCATAATATATAAATTTGCTTTTAAAAGAGAAAAAGGTGAAAAAATCATTTCAACCTATTTTGAAAACTACTATAAAATTATAAGGTGACTCAAAAATATAAACATCCATCAAAATTAAAAACAAAATCATCCAAAGGCACACAAAATTAACAACTCAGGTTCAAAGACATTCAGGTTCATATTGTCTTACTCCTCAAAATCTTCATCTGCAGTCTCCATACTTGAATCCGAGACAATCTTCTGATGCTCTAATCTCTCATCACTTACTATTGATTCTATTGGTGTGTCAGTCAAAGGTGAAAAACTAATGCTGTCTGTTTCCCTTCTTTTTTCTTCTACCCCCTCAGATAAAATCTGAGGTGTAGCCCTACTTGATGTTCCGATGCCTCTATCTGGAGGCTCAGGAAGATCAGGATCAGGGGAAGCAATTAAGTCAATAATATCAACACTTACTTGTTCCTCCATATTCTCTTCTGGTGAACTTACCATTCCGAAGTGTCTTTGAGTTGTTTTTGGTACTTGTTTTCCTTGATGCATTTGAACATTTTTCTCCTGAATACTACGCACTTCAGAGGTTTGGTTTTCTTCAGCCATTTGTTCATCTTCTAATTGTCCAGCTGTTCTGTCCATATTTGCCTCCACTTGACATTTTTTCCTTTCTAGTATTTTGATTTCTTGTTCTATATGACAAATTCTGTCATAAAAACTATCATGTTCCTTTTCATTTGAAGTTTTATTGACTAGAATTATGTATTTATCACGTTCCTCGTATTTTTCTACGATTTCTTCTCCCAAACGAAATATTTCATTTATAGCATCAGATCCTGATTTTATTTGATGCTTCCGTCGCTTTTGTTCTGTCTCTTGAAAACTTTGGGAACGTTGTTCTTTTGCTGACAACACACCTTGAAGCGGGTTTTCATCTATCTCAGACAACTCCTTCACAGAATCTTGCTCATCCCCTTCTCTTTCATCCTCAAGTTGTAATAAACTGTACTTATTTTGTTCAGCTAATACAACTAAATTTGAAACAGGTTGTACATAGTTAGTTTTTTGTATTCTTTTCCCTCCTTTTCTTTGATATACATTTTCCCATTCTGTCGCTCTGTCTCCTGGTTTCTCAAAAAGTTGGACACCGCTGCTCTTTGTACTTTCTTCTCCACTGTTGTCCACTCGGTTTCTTCTTTGTGCCTTTATACTGTTACTTCCTTCAGATTCATTCGAACCTTTTACGATTCCTTCTCTTGTTTTCCTGTCATCACTTTTGTCAGGATTTTGGTTAGCCTCTTCTTTCTCTCTCCATTCTTGTTGGTTATAATGGGCTTCAGGGCACCTGTAATAGATGTGACCAACCCCACCACACAGATTGCAGCATATCCCTTTTCGGCACGCAACCGCATTGTGTCCTGTCTGGCCACACCTTGAGCAGAGCGAGGCGGAACAGAATCACCGAAAATGATCATAAGCCCCACAGTGGTAACATGCCGGTGGCTGCCCACTGTATCTGGTGATCCCTCGGTCTGAGCCAAGGAAAAAATACTTCGGTATACTTGCATTACCACGTTTCATGGTCACAACTGCACGAAATTCTCCCGTCCAGTAGCCATCCTCATCCCTTTTTTTCTCTGGGCTCATTAAAACATTGGCATATCTAGAAAGCCAAGTCTCTATATCTTGCGCAGGAATAGTCGTTGTCCTCAGGATTATTGTAAGTACCTTTGTATCTCCTCGAAAGAGCGGCACTACGTCATATTCCTCCAACAGGTTTTCATTCATTTCCATTGCAGTTTTACACTCCAGCCAGAACCTTTGATAAACTCTTTCTGAAGCCAAACAAAAATCAAT